>CM032325.1:17773090-17983090 GCA_019022515.1 Quercus aquifolioides | reverse complement strand
GCGCCAGGGCCTGAGCGACGCGACACCCCGCTCCCTTTTCCCATACGCATACGATTGCGTCGGAAAGAAGAGATTTGCCATCCAACACGAATGCAGGTTGCCACTTCGGAACAGCACAGGAAGAGGACGCCATGGATGACAATACCACTTGATGGCTGGGGAGGGGTCCTTGAGGGCGCGTCACCCTGGCCGATAGGAGTCTGCTCGATTGTACGCGGCCTTTTCCGCTGCCGACTTAGGGTGGTTGCTGTTGTGCGGCTGGCTGGGCTCCGGGAATGAAATGGCTAATCGTCATCGTTTTTCGGGTCACCATCTCTTCGCCTAGATCACGTTCGGTTTCGTGAAGACAGGAGGATTCAGCAACTATTTCTTTGGCGTCCTGAGTAGGAGCCTCGGGGTTGACAGAAGCTTTGTATTGGACGGGGGATGCCTGCTGAATCTGCTCGTGAGCCCGTCCTCGGCGAGCTCGGGAAACACGCTCAGGCAACAGAAGGCCGCGCACCAGGGCCTGAGTGACGCGACCCCCCGCTCCCTTTTCCCATACGCATACGATTGCGTCGGAAAGAAGAGATTGCCATCCAACACGAATGCAGGTTGCCACTCCGGAATAGCACAAGAAGAGGACGCCATGGATGACAATACCACTTGATGGCCGGGGAGGGGTCCTTGAGGGCACGTCACCCGGGCCGGTAGGAGTCTGCTCGGTTGTACGCGGCCTTTTTCGCTGCCGACTTGGGGCGGTTTCTGTTGTGCAGTTGGCCGGGCTCCGGGAATGAAATGGCTAATCGTCATCGTTTTTCGGGTCACCATCTCTTCGCCTAGATCGCGATCGGTTTCGTGAAGACAGGAGGATTCAGCAACTACTTCTTTGGCGTCCTGGGCAGGAGCCTCGGGGTCGACAGAAGCTTCATATTGGACGGGGGCTGCCTGCTGAATCTGCTCGTGAGCCCTTTTCGGCGAGCTTGGGAAACACGCTCGGCCGACTCGTCCCGCACAGGCTGACGCTCGTTAGAGCAGATATGTCGAGGACCTAAGTCACGGGCCTCACCTACTGTAAATTTCGAGGGAAGGAAGTTTGAATGCCGTACGTTGATGTAGGATAGGAGAAGACTGTCAACTAATAAAGCTTGACCGAAAGCTTGCTAGGTAGAATATACAGGATCAACACCAAGGATCAGGTGGGACGCTCGAATTTGTCCGTCCAAATGAACAAAAATTTCAGACCTGAGCACAAAGTTTAAATCCCGCACGTGCACTACCCTGATATCTGGGATGAACACCCTACCATCTGCAACGAAAAATACCACAAGTAAGTGTCCGAGCAAGCGAAACCATTACAGCATGAAATGTACATCTACAAATAGTAATGAACAGAAAACATAAGCAAGTCAATAGTCGGTACGAACCCACTTCGCACCTTGTGAGGGGACAAGGGATATCATCGGCAAACCAATTGCCGCGCACACGAACAAACTCCCCGGCATAATTCCTATTTAAGTCAGATAGGCAAGAGATCAACCGTACCCTCATGTCTCTAACTTTTAGGTAATAGTTTATTTTCGTATTCCCACATAAACTGTACATGTGATTTATGTCATGTTGATCTAACTATTAACCGAATATCTGATTCAACCTACTCACACAACTAACTACCCGGTAAAAGTTGGGGGGAAGTTGGTCGGGGCACAGCCCATAATACCTAAGAGTACTAAGCAGGAGGGGGTCTACCGGAAACCTAACTCCCCCCTCCAGGATTTCCATTAAAGGAAAAAAAAGCAATGTTGCCCCCTCTGTGGAGAACAATATCGCTCTCATGGCAATACGCCACATCCACATCATCAGGGATGTTAAAACATCGCCTAAAAATGGCCAGGGACGCCTCCGTATCTAGAAGAAAAGAAAACCCCATCCCAGACTCTAAAGAAAAAATGAATGAAGAGTTGGAAATAAAGAGAGTAGGTAGAAAACTTACTTTGGGCTCTAAGAAGGGGAAAAATTCTAGGTTGAAGGATAAATGCGTGGATGAATGCACGGCAGAGAGGGAACTGTGAGAGTTGAGAGTGAAAAAGTAAAAAAAAAAAAAAAAAAATGATGATTTGGAGTAAAATATTTATAGGTACCAGAGGGAAGTAAGCGACGGTTACCTAGGCAATAATGAAGGTTAATTAGCCAACCTTACAAATACCGATGCAAATTGACGCCTGCGTCGCCTCAATACGCGAACCGTCAGGTAATAATGACGATTGAACCAAACGGCCAAATCCACCACGCCTTTTTAGGAACACATTAATGAGTTTCTAGAGTATCCCAGACGTTGCCTCATCGAACCTCCCGAGTAACATACGCCATTTGGATTCTTTGATTCTTGCCGAGGTCCGGGCACGAATCAAGGGGGGGCTATTGTATGGCACCCCATACCCAAGCCCATCTGGGCCTGGGACTCTGATACGTCGATGCGGCCCATAAACCTAGCCCCTCTCTCTCTCTCTCTCTACCCAGGAGCCCAGCCCGAACCCGCACAAGCTGCGGGCCTAAGTTTTGCCACCTCGTCCTTGCTCGGCAAATCTTTCCCGAGCAACGAAGTGAACAGCGTCCGAACACACCATCCCTTGCATGTCCGGCAGTACCTTTGGAAACATCGTTGCCGAGCATGTCTGCGGAAGTGAGAACCAAGTTCCAAGGCCATCCTTACCACATCCCACTCCCACCTAACCACCCACTTATGATTAATAATACCAGACTGCTCGTTGCACTAACTAGGGAAGTAATCATAGCCTCTCCACTAACTTAAAAGTTATAAATATGAGAAGTTGGGAGAAGAAAGGGGTTTTTTTTTTTTTAGGGTTGTTGAAATTTGCTGAAAAGAGAGAGAGAAAGGAAGAGAGAACAAAGGGAAGAGGGTGATTCAGGCAGTGGAGAAGAGAAAAGTGATCTCATTGAGTCTCTGTACCGAGAACGACCCAGAGTAGGAAATCCAAGCCCACTACACAAATAAGTTGTGAGCCCCAGCCCAGTAGTCTCGCTTTTGGCGCGCACACCATTAATCCACAAAACTAACATGAGGCATTTAAGTTGGATTGGGTCGATTTCGTTGAATTAGCAGGTTTGATGAACACTCCTATATGTCGTGCCAAACATTCTTTGTGCTCTTTTTCCCAAATACTAATTTGTGGTCAACATTAACTCATTAAGAGCATCCACAGCAGTGGAGCTAAAAATTTAGCTTTTTAGCTCCATCAAAAGTTACTTTATTTATTTTACCTACACGCATGCTGCAGCAGTGGATCTATTTTAACTTTCAACATAATAAAATAATATAAACGTCACAATAAAATAATATAACCACTACAATAAAATAATATATCCTACTACCTAAAAAAACATCCATAACACCAACCACAACCACTCTACCATCAGCCACAACCACAACCACCACCACTACCACCAGTTCACAGCAGGGAAAAAAAAAAACCCACAGAACCACAAAACACGACACAACCATTGCCAACATAGCACCACAAAACAAACCCACATCACACTACAAAACAAACCCACAGCCACAAATCACAACCCCGATCTCAACCCCGATACTAACGCACACCGGAGCACAACCATGACCTAGCGGCGGAGTGGAGGTGAGGGAAGCCACTTCGATCCACGAGGCCGGAGGCTATCGTCGGCGTGGGTCTGAGGTGATCGGCGCTGGGCAGGGACTTGGGTCGGCGGCGGTGAATGAGGGAGCTTGAGAGAGTGACGGTGAGAGAGGAGAGTGACGGTGAAGCGATCGGTGAGAGATTGAGAGAGTCCTAGGAAGGGATGAGAGCTAAGTGACTGAGAGAAAGAGGGGCACGAAGTGAGAGCTTGAGTTTCAGGTGAGATGGTGGGGAGGGCCGGCGGCAGTATCAGAGAGGTGAGAGCTTGAGAGAAATTTCAAATGGGAGCTTGAGAGTGACACTGAGAGAGAGCACGGTGAGATGAGAATAAAAGAAATGAAAAAAATAAACCAAGTAGTGTTATTTTAATCCGGAGTGAATAAAAAATTAATTTTTTTTTTAGATGTCTGCTACAGTGCACATCTATAAATAGATGCTGCATGGCTGATTTTGGTATTTTGGTGGAGCTAAAATAGCATTATAGCTATTTAGCTCCACTGTTGCAAATGCTCTAAGTACCATTTGTGGTTAGGTGAGAAACTGGATGTTTTCAAAAATCTAGATAGGACTTATCATTAGCCAAAACCTCAAAAATAATTTTTGTATTTGACCATTCTTTCAAATTCTTTCCAACCCACAAGGCCACAACAGCATAATTTGGAGCTAGCACTGCTAACGGCTAGTTGGGAACGTGACCCTCCAACGGTCAACAGCCCAGCAACTAGTTGGCTAAGGCTAACTCAAAATTATTTCAGACCTGCTTTGTTTTTATTGTTCAGTTAGACACATATTAAACTATTTATTTTTTAAAATATTTTTTCGATTTTTAAAAAAAAAATTTCAAAAAAAAAAATTATTGTATGTTCTTAGAGTACACATTAGTAATATCCTTATTTTTATTAGTACAATTTACTAATAATTCTAATTAATAAGTAGTAATTATACTGAAAGATAATTATTAAGTTTTATAAAATACCAATATTTTTATAAAATTTTTACTACAAATCTTAAATAACAAATTATTATTAGTTTTAATTTAAATTCACAATTTAAATTATTTTTTTGTCTATCTATAACAATTTATCTTTTAAAATTTGTTATAAAATTGTTGCAACAATATTAAGAACGTTTCTCGATAATAAATCATATTGAAGGGTAAACAGAGACTTGTGTCCCCACGTCCCGACAAGTTACGCGTCATGGATCTCAAAGGCTACCTAACCCTATATTAAACTCTGCTTTATTAATTCCCTCTTGCTTCCAACCTTTCTTTGCCTTACCAAACCACCTACCTCCATCACATATAATTACAGATTTGCCATCCTAGAATATATTATTGTCTAGTGTTTGTCATTGAAGTTGCTTTATGAAACTCTTATTTTATTTTATGTTTTGTAGGTGAGTGAAATAAATCAGTTTAAATAATCATACTGCAATACGCTGTCACAAATAAAATAAAAACAATGATTGAAAAATAATGCACAGATTTATGCTATATTTAGTGGCCTGGCTTCAAATTTCAAGCCCTCAACTAAAGAAGGCATCTTTCTGAATGAGACTTGCCACCCAATAGTTTTAAAAAACAAGGGTAAAGTATCATTTTCATCCCTAAATTATCACAAAAGTTCGTTTTTCGTCCCTAAACTTTCAAAAGTTTTATTTTCGTCCCTAAATTATCACAAAAGTTCGTTTTTCATCCCTAAACTTCTAAAAGTTCTATTTTCGTCCTTAAACTTTTTCAAATGTATTGATTTTCGTCCCTAAACTTCCAAAAGTTCTTGACGGAGTACTGATGTGGAAGGGACGAAAATCAATACATTTGGAAAAGTTTAGGGACGAAAATAGAACTTTTGAAAGTTTAGGGACGAAAAACGAACTTTTGTGATAGTTTAGGGACGAAAATAGAACTTTTGAAAGTTTAGGGACGAAAAACGAACTTTTGTGATAGTTTAGGGACGAAAATGATATTTTACCCAAAAAACAATGGCCATCCAAGTCTCCAAGATGTAAATGTGAAAAAGAGAAAAAGTTCAAAAATGATATTTTATGAAAATATTTTGTAAATACTTTTTAGATTTCCTATTTAGTTGGAAATAATAATCGTATTAGTTATTATTTTTAACCCAAATTAATACTCAATATTTAAGAGTTACATCTCTCTCTTTTTTCTTTTTCTTTTTTGAGAAACATTAAGAGTTACATCTCCAACTAAGAAACAATATCAGTTTGGTTGCTAAAAACTAACTTTACATTTAACTAGCCAACGTTACAAACACACACCTTTTACACATCAAATCACAAACTTATAGCCCATCAAAAAAAAAAAAAAAATCACAAACTTATATGTTAACAACATGCTGTTTAATCATTTATTTCTATTGGCACTCTGAAACCATTCATGCCTTTGAGATATTTGAAACTCACTTTCACTAATGCTAATGCTTAATGCTTTATGAGTTGTTATCACTCCACTAATTAATCACCTACATCTTGTCACCCTAAAGTAAAATTTTGTCTCTCCATTGCATGTATACATTTATATATTAGTCTTTTTTTTTACTTTTTTGTAAGTGTTGGGTCAATTTGACACACATGTCAATCCTTAATTAGCTGTTTTCAAACCTGAATTTAATTAGTCAAGGAAGTTGAGCCCGCTTCTCGCATCAACAAGTTACACTCAAGCACTAAGTCAACAAAAGAGGAATATATAAAAACAAAATATTAACTAACGATTGTGATTTATATCAATGAATCATCAAAGTGGGGGAAATTTGAGGTTAGGTGAAAAGAGAGAGAGAGCATGTTTTACACATGCTTCAAAACAAAAGAAAATTTCTAGTTTTGTCATTTGCTGAATGTGGTGCATGGGAAGCTACAGATTAATGAGGATTGAGGTTAAGTAAGATGATTTAATGCTAGAGCTTCTTTGGCTTATAGTTAGCAATTTGAGGGCATCATGAAAATCCATTAGTTTAAGATGGAGATCGATTTTGGTCAATGGATTTTGGCAAAATTGGAGCTTTTTTTTTTTGGATAGCACAAAACTAAGGCTCTGAGTTGAGAGATTAGTTGGAAAACAGGCTGATCTTGTTTAAGCTTATAGCATTCGCACTCAGTCTTGGGAATGCTATATATTGCTATATTTTAGCATTAAATCATTAAAATGATGCATTACCCGGATTGCCAATTGTAAAAAAATTTACAATGAGTACCATTTTATATGTAAGACGGTAATGTAGCAAGATTGTATAATAAAAAAAAAAGTTTTTACTGTATGATTCTTCTCTCTCCTCTTTTCTCATTATTTAACTTCACTTTCTCTTTCTTCCTTCTCTCTCTTGTTTTGCTCTCTCATCTTCAAACCCAAAACTCGTGGTAGAAATGAACACCATCACCAAGCCACAGTGGCCGGACCCACTATCACCAGGGGCAGAGCCAGGAATTTTTGTTTAAGGGGGCCCAGTTGCGGCACTAATATATTCATCAAAACAACCCTCATATACATATATATATACACACACACACACATGTTTTTTTTTATTATATATACACACTCTTTTATTTGATAAGTTATATATATATACTCACCCCCAAAAAAAAAAAAAAAACTTTGTATTTTCAATCAAAGTTATGTTTGATGACAATTTTTATAAAATAAAATTCATTTTTTCTATTTTCATAGTGAAATTCTTAAAAAGTTTCATTTTAAATACAAATTATCAAATTTTATACTAAAGTAAAAAATCTTTCAATTGAACTAATGAAAATTTCAAAAACATGCAACTAAAGATATTAAAATAAGTTAGGCTCCAAACATATTTAAAGCTATCTTGCTCTAACCTATTATGTGTTTTCATGTGTAGTTTTAGTGATAAGATTTTTTTAATGAGTCGATGACTTGTTAATCGCCACATAACGGGTTAAAAAAGATAAATTCAAACATGTTTGATGCCAAACTTTATCAAATATTTAACAGGTGGAAGAGCACATTTTACAATAAAAAATAGAATTGTGAAAAATAAAGTTATATTTTTATAACTATTAGATCAATTATTTTTTTTAAGAGCATCATTGGACTAATTCAAGTATTTTGGGGGGCCAACTCTTATTTTTATAGACTAAACTTTGAAAATATTAAAATAATTATATATATATACATAATTTAAAAATTTTCAAAATTTTGGGAGGGCCAACCTTCAACACAGCTCTGCCCCTGACTGTCACAGGCCCCACCACAAGCCACCACCATCATAGGCCACCACAAGCCACTTGATCAAGTCGTATGGCTCGTATTCTCTCCGTCTTCTCCATGGGCCGTGGCTCCATCGTGGGTCGTGGGTGCATCAAGTCCAGTGTAGGTCGTGGGTCATGGGTCATGGCTCTCTTAAGTCCGATGTGGATCGTGGGTTATGGGTCTCTCAAGTCCGGCGTGGGTCATGATGGGTTGATTTATGGTTCATGGGTTTTGATTTTGGGAGGGTTCTGATGGGTTTTGGGTTGGAATTTGCTATGGGTTTTGGTTTATTGATGGATTTTGGGATGGGTTTTGCCTTTTGGATTCAGATTTTGTGGGTTTTAGTAGTGTGAATTTTGGTTTTTTTTTTTTTTTTTTGTGGGTTTTTGTGCATATGTAGATTCATAGTGGTGGGTGGTGGGTTTATGGGTTTATGGGTTTGGTGAGGTGGTGGTTGAATGGCAATGGTGGGTTTATGGGTTTCGCTGTTGTGTGTGTGGGTTTATTTGTGGTTCTGGTGGGTTTGCTTGGTGGTCTGGCAATGGCACTGTGATATGGTGGATGTTGGTCTGGTGGTGATACTGTGATGTGGTGGTTGTTGGTTGCTTAAGAGGAAGAGGGAGAAAGAGAAATAGTATAAAAAAAGGATAAAAAAGAATATTTAAATAAAGTGACAAAAAAATAGAATTTTGGATGTTGGGTGAGTTATAAAATGGTATAGTATAATAGATAAAGTAGCTTTTAAAAATGCTCTTATCAATGCAATTTAATTGACTTTAGTTCTATTTGGTTTGTTGCTATAAAGAGATTGATGTCTTTTAAAGCTGTTATATTTATGGGATCATGTCAATCATAGTCAATGGTAACCGAGCTAGCAGTAATTAAAATGGATTTAAGTTTATCGGAGGTGAGCATGCGTCCAGTCTAACAAATACAAAGAAGTTTCATGTGTGTTTGATTTTTGCACAGTGCACTACTCATAAAATAATTATCTTATGCATTCTTTCTCCCATAATATGTGGCCCATAGTTATGTAGGACCCATATGTTGCGAGGAGGATGTATATATCCAATAAATGAGAAACCTTCTCCTCGTGGGCCTTGTAATAATGCTCCTAAGCCCATTTGCAAAATTACCCATGGAGCCAACAATAGGTTAAAAAAAAAAAAAAAAAAACTCTCTCATACCCTCCAAAGCCCAAAGACTCCAAACCACAACTTCTAAAACATTGACTTCTTGTTGTTTTCAATAGTTTATTTGCTAAAAGTGAAACTAGGGTTGTCCACAGGTTGGGTTGGATTGGGTTTGAGCTCAGCCTGCATCCCACTAAACCTGCTTGGGTAGAGCAACCATTAACTTGTTGCCCACCGAGAAATTGGTTGGATCTGGCGAATCAAACCTCCAATAGTTGGCAGACGGATTGATCGGAGTCAGAATTCTGAGAAAATGAAGAGAAAACGCCAAATTTGGCGAAAATCTCATCGGATTCAATGAGATTTTGCCAGATCCAGTTGAAATCTCAACGGATTTACTAGATATCTCACTAAAATCTAGAAATTTTTGCCAGAAATTGGAATTTTTTGCCGAAAAATCTTAGTATGTCAGTCGGTTCAAGTTTTTCCTGTTTTGGGGGAGAAAAATCGAAACCGACCCATCGGAGTCGGTTTTTAGAGGTAAAGACCTGCAACCAATCGCTGGAGTAGTCGAGTTAGCCAGCATCAGATTTGATTCAGTTGGTTTCTTCAGGTGGGTCAGGTTTTCTGATGGGTTTGGATTGCCCTAAGTGAAACCATAAGATAAAAAGTAACTTATTTTCAAAAAAGTTAGTTTGTTGCATATTCGGTAAGAAACAAGATCTTCTTCATTTCAAATTTTGTCTATTTCCTTCATTTTGTGGTCCAGATTTTATTTTAAATAACGTAACGGTATAGATTGTCACATTATTTACAATTTTAAATAATGTGACTGTTTGTATACCTTAAATTTGTTAAATTTAATATGAACCATAAAATAGACAAGATTTGAAATAGAGATCAAATGATAATTTTCCTTTTGGTAAAATGTTAGACAAAAGGCCAAAAGGTATAGAATAATTTTACCAAACTAACACGGCACATAGGAATAAGATGAAAATAATGTCATGGATTTGGGGCTATTTAAGTTAGCAACCCCAATAGGGCTCTGTCCACTCCATGGCTTTTAGTTGGGTGAACTATTAGCAAAGCATGTCTCATCTCGTGTTAAATTTTGGACTTTTAATTATGGGCCTTTTAGAATATTTATTAATAAAAAAATTGTAGAAAAATTTTAATATTTTTTTGTGGAAAATATAAAAAGTTATAAAAAAAAAAAGTTAGTTACTTTTTTTTTTTATAAATATTTTTAAATCAATACCCGCATCTGTTAACTTTTTCATTTAGTTATACTTAGACCCAACTCCCGAGGCATATGGTAGTATTGTTTCTTCTTGGCTCAATTGTTTTGGGATATTAAAAGGAGAAAATAATGCATTAATTGTATATAAGATTTAATCCCATCACTATCCAATCATAATTAGAATCGAAATTAATTTTTAATTATTGTCTCACATTACATCATTTATCCAATTCTTTTTCTTAATTCTAGTGCCAAAACTACACATTTATAATACTCAGCAGGTAAGATAAAATGACAACCTCATAATCACCACGGTTGAATATTTTTGTGGATAAACTTAGGTTGTAACCTTTTTTTTTGAGAAACCAACTTAGGTTGTAACCTAATAATAAGAAATGACACAATACTTTCATCAAGTTTGCATTAAAGTCAAAATAACACTCACTGAATGAGAAAAGTATTGATTAATCAACCCAAAAAAATGACAATATATCTAGTTGAAAACATAGACAAAAGTCCCTTCTGATTGCAATTACAAAGAAGATAGCTGAATTTTAGAAATAGTTTTCAAGAGGAAACATTGCATATTTTATTATTCAAAAAAAAAAAAATCAAATAAGAAAATTTACTCAAATAACTTTTGTTGAATTGATGTTCTTTAAGCTTATCCATGGCCCATGGGAAACATGTATATTTTTTCTAATGTCCAATTATTTCATTTCTCTTTCATGGTCAAAAACGTTAATTGATATTTTGAAAAACCCTTTATATCATACAATAATGGGTTGATTTTTTTTTTTAATGACATAAAACACTTAAGAATTCACATCAGCAACGAGTCTAATAAATACAATTCGAAAACATTTAAATTCAACAAAAACAAAATAACTGCAGGAGGCTCAAAATTTTGTTGACAACCTCGCTTTTCTAGAAAATCAGCTCACCAGTTAACTTCACGAATTGTGCTGCAGTAAGGTGAGACCCAAAATTCCAAAACACTGATAGGTAGCATATCAGTGTTTAATAAAATGAAAAATTCCTAGTTTAATATAGTTTATTTCTTTTATTGTTTTAAAAAATAATTACATCTACCAAAAATTAATACATCAATCAAATAAACTGAAAATAATTATTTAAAAAAAAAAAAAAAACCCTACACAACTGGATCGTTTATTAAGCCACTTTCATTTTATAGGCCCGAAATGTTAAAACCTTATAGTCAAATAGTGCCACTCTTGTAATTGGTTGAAAGTACAGGTTAGATTCGTCATTTTAAGTCCTCAAATGATTGATTTAAATAAATAATTAATAAATTAGAAAGAGGTGCATAGCTCTTAGGTCTGCTTAGTGTTGATTAAAGAAAGAGAAACGAAAAATGTAAGGAGGCACGCATGACACCACCACAAGTATAAATATTTGTAGTGGTTACTTTACAAGTATAAATATTTGTATTAAAAAAAAAAAAAAAGACACGCATAACAATAGATAAGGTTTCCTATTTCTTATTTCTGCCTTATTTCTCTCTCACTTTGAGATGAGGTTTCTTATTTTTATTTGGGAAAATTACACTTTACCCATTTGTGGTTTGCCTCTAATTTGACTTACCTATTTGTGGTTTCATTTTTGACACTTTACCCACTTGTAATTCCCTCTGTTACTTCTTTGTTACCCACCTCCAATGCAGACGTTACTCTAACACATAAACTCATCAAAAACAAAACTTAAAGCAGATCAAACACTCCTCACTAAGGAAGAACGAAGAATAGAGTACTCAAATAGTTTTTTTTCCAACATTTCTCATACACACAAATTCAACTAAATACAAAAAATTTCATCCCAAACATCTCCAAACCCAGTAAATCAAAACCCAACCAAATCAATAATAAAACATCTAAATCATTCAAAATAACTAACAAAGCTATAAACTTCACAATCAAACCAAATCAATAATAAAACATCTAATTTTTTCAAACAAGTTTTCTCTCTCTCAAACCCACTAGAGCCCTTGGATTTCTCTCTCTCTCTCTCTCTCTCTCTCTCTCTCTCTCTCTCAAACACAAAAAATTTCATCCCAAACATCTCCAAACCCAGTAAATCAAAACCCAACCAAATCAATAATAAAACATCTAAATCATTCAAAATAACTAACAAAGCTATAAACTTCACAATCAAACCAAATCAATAATAAAACATCTAATTTTTTCAAACAAGTTTTCTCTCTCTCAAACCCACTGGAGCCCTTGGATCTCTCTCTCTCTCTCTCAAACTGTTGGATGTCTCTTTCTTTCAATCAAGCTTTATCTCTTGGTTCAAGCCATTGCCACTGTATCCGACAGCCGAAAACCCAAATCACAGGTTGAACACTGATTACACCACTGCTACTGCCACCACCGGCCGAAAACCCATATCTTTAAGGCTCTCTCGATTCAAACTCTTGATGTATGGTCCTCTCTCCTCTCTCTCTCTAACTTATCATCTTTATCTCTCTCTTTAAACCCATGGTTGAAAACCCAGATCGGTAGTGATTGGGTGGTCTGATTAGACCAAATCTAAAAAAGAGAGAAGCACAGATGGTCACTTGGATTGGGTTTTCTTCGGGGTTTGTTGAGGATCTGTAGTTTGATGATTTTGGCTGGAATTTATAGAAGCACAGAGGTTGGGTTTTGTTGGTCTGATCAGTTAGTAACATTTTGCATTTTTAGTTGTGCTTCGACGCACAAGGTGGCTTTGATTGTGAAGTTTATAGCTTTGTTGGTTATTTTGGATGATTTAGATGTTTTATTATTGATTTGAGTACTCTATTCTTCCTTCTTCCTTAGTGAAGAGTGTTTGATCTGCTTTAGGTTTTGTTTTTGATGAGTTATGTGTTAGAGTAACGTCTACAGTAGAGGTGGGTAACAGAGAAGTAATGGAGGGAATCACAGGTGAGTAAAGTGTCAAAAATGATGCCACAGGTAGGTAAGTCAAATTAGGGGCAAACCACAGGTGGGTAAAGTGTAATTATCTCTTTTTATTTTTACTGTCCTTCCTAAAAATACTTGTGGTACGCACCTCATCTGGCCACTCAATTTTTTTATATAATTTATTAAAATTTAATTTTACATATATCATACATTAAATTAAAACTTATAAAACATAAAAGTAAAAAAACAATTTATATCTTAAAACATAAAATATAAATTTAATAATACACCACCAAAACAAATTATAAATTTAAAGTTTGAAAGCTAAAGTAAATATCTATTATGCCTTATAGAAAAACCTTTTGAGATTATTTATATATTTTTTAATTTTTGAAATATCAACAGTGCAGGTACAAGATAGATATGCCTGTCTTCATCCCATTTGCTATGTGAGGTGGGGTAAACCCACCTCATTAGGGGCAAGGCTTGTTTAAATTGCCATCCTTATTCAAGAAAGCTTTAGAAGGGTTCAGACGATAGATTAGTAATAACGGTATTATTTTTGGTGCTTCATATCTATGATTCAAACCCTACTTCCCTTTTTCCATTGTCTATTTATGTTAAAAAAAGAAGAAGAAGAAGTCGGAGACCACCCTTTTCTACTTTAAACAAATTGCAAAACCAAAAGTAGTTACAAAAATTGAATTGGACCGATTGGTTCAATCAATTTGAATGTAAATTGGCCAAAAGATTGAGATTTTAACATAAATCGTGAAAAAATGATAATGGGCAGTTTAATCAATAAAATCGTGAATCATGCCAAGTAAATCATTTTTAGTTCAATTAATTGAGTTGAAACTATGACATTTTGAGCATACAAAATGATGTTTTATATCCAGTGCCGGCTTAACAGTATAAGCCATTGATGTAGTCGCCTAAGGCCCCAAGTATAAAAAAAGTCTCAAATTTTAATTTAATTAAGCTTAAATATTAGCCAATAAATAAAATAAATTTTTTATCAAATGAAAAACAAGAAGAAAAAAAAGAGAAGAAGATAGAACTGCAATGTTCACAACATTTTTCACAATACTTTCACAACAAATCCTAAGTAGCAGGTTGTTATTGATGGCAAAAAAATAATTTTAGTGATAAATTCAAATTAGAACCCATAACAAATTAACAACTAAGATTTGTTGTGAAAAATATTGTGAATGTAACACTTCTTAAAAAAAAAAAAGTGCTTATTGTGAAAAATGTTGTGAATGTAACACTTCCAACACCTATTCTCACCAGGTGAATTGATAAAATAGCCTGGAGCCCATCACCAAAGGGTACCTTTGAGTTAAAGAGTGCTTATTGTGTTGCTGTTGATCCCTTAAAGATTGAATCCTTTCCAAGTAAATGGATATGAAAGCTTAACACTCTTCCTATAATCCACTTGTTTGTGTGTAAGTGTATGCATAATAGCATCGGGGTAAAGGAGTGCCTTGTGGGCAGAGGGATTAATCAAGATCCAATGTGCCTTTTGTGTCATTTAGAACTTGAATCCATTTCCCATGCTCTCCGTGAGTGCATGTGCATCAAACCCATTTGGGCCTAGCTTCGATGCCAAGCTTTGAATCCCTCCTTTTTTTCTCAACCAACCAGTGATTGGCTCTTCTCCAATTTCCATGACAAGACCAACCACATGGCTGACTGTTCCCCTTGGAATTCTCTATTCTTATTTGCCATTTGGATTATCTAGAAGTAAAGGAACCAGCTGGTTTTCAAAAACAAGGGCATTAACCCAAATATTGTGCAGGAGATCATTATGCAATCCAATGAATTTTTCCACTGTGCAGGAAAGTGGAAGTAGCACAGACAAGGGGTTGTTAAAAAAATTTGCTGGGAAAAACCTCACATGGGTTGGCTGAAGCTTAACATGGATGGGGCTACAAATGGCGTGATGGGATTAGCCGGGGGTGGAGGCGTTATAAGGGATGAGAATGGCAACTGGGTTGTAGGATTCTCTAGGAAATTAGGGAATGCTAGCAGCTTTTTGGCCGAGCTTTGGGCCCTTAGGGACAGGCTGCTATTATGTCAGTAACTAAACTCCTCATAGATCATTGTGGAAATGGATGCTAAAGCTCTTGTAGATGCCTTTAACAATCCAAATTACTCTAACTCTGTTATCTCCCCTCTCTTTGAAGATAGCAGATATTTGGTCTCCCAAATTCCCCACTGTTGAGTTAAGCATATTTTCCGTGAAGCAAATGGGTGCACGGATCATCTAGCTAGCCTTCGTTATTCACAATCTATGGACTTTATTTTGTATCCTAGTTTGCCTGTGGACGTTTTAAGTATTTTGAGGCTGATAGCCACGGACTGTGTACTAATAGGCTTTGCCTTGTTGTTTAGTTTTTAATGAAGCTTTCCTTTCTACCCAAAAAAAAAAAAAAAAAAAAATCACATTTTTCACAAAAGTTGAGTTGGCAAACATCACCTAGGTCCACCACCAACACTTACCACTATCATTCTACCACATCAATAATTGTGAAAAGTTTTGTCAAATTTTTTGTGTCCATGGACTTTCTAAAAAAAAAAAAATTTCCTGATTCATGTTAATTAGTAATAATTTTTAATAGAGTTTAAATAATATTTAATTTTTTAAAGTCATATTTGAATATATAAAAGGCCTCAATTTCAATTTCCACTTTAAGCCCCCAAATGCATTAAGTCGCCCCTATCTATATCAATGAGCAACAAGCGAACTATGTCGTTCCAACAATGGAAACAGTGTTGTTTGAATAACTCCAAGAACTTTTCTTCATTATTGAAGTAGAAGTGGGTTTGATTTCTCAAAGACAGTAAGAAGAGTGTAGAATTTATCCATTTTGGAAAATCTCAAATTCAAATATTTGGGGAAATGAGATTTAGGAAAAATCTTATAGGTGAAATGAGATTGGGGAAACTACAGTGCTGGAAGCCTAGAAGTGAGAAGCAATGTTAATGGATTAAAGGAAGAACTTGGCCATGCTTCAACAAACTTCAATTACACGTACAAGAAGAAAACTAGGAGAGAGAGAGAGAGAGAGAGAGAGAGAGGAAAATTGAAAGTTTGTTTGGATTGTGAATTTATGATGGAATAAAGAAACAAGTGATAATTAGGAAAGTTTCATGTTGGATAAAAAAAAAAAAGTGTTTGGGTGATGTGATGGATTAATGGGCTTAGTTGATTCACCATTTTGATTATTAAAGGTCCGTTTGGATACAGCTGAAAACTGAAAATACTGTAACAAAATAATTTTTAAATGTGTGAATAGTACTGTGTGACCCATTTTTAATGAAAAAGTTGTTGAAAAGTGATGTTTGTGGGTCCCGTGAGTGCATTGTTCACGCAAAAAGTCAACATTCTCAGCTAAAAAAAAAGAGCCGTAAACGTAAACACAAACACAAAACGCAAATCATCCGGATCCAAATGCCACCTAAGTGAAAGCTTAGTAGTTATTGACTTATTTCTACATAAGAGCAAATTATGTCTTCATATAACATGATCAGAAATTAAAATGATTCATTATGCAAAAGAAAAATTAAAAAAAAAAAAAAAATCTCTAGACTTGTTTTATTTTTTTAATATAAGATATGAAAACTCACATTAACATTATTTAAAAAATTTAATATTTTTTAATAAAATATAAGTTCAAGTTACATCAAGTGTAATTTAAAGCAATATTACATCGCTCAATAACTTATTATTAAATTCATATTTTGAAAATTTCACCGTTAGATTACATGTTTTATATGTTCTTACTATGCTTGCCAATTTTTATGTCAATCGGATGTTATTTACTATTTGATTTATAAGCTCATCTTTTATGTTTTTTTTTAATAAATAAAAACTTGGATTTAAATAATTGATTAATAAATATTATTAGTTATTCTATCTATAAACTCATCTTTTATGTATTCTTTTAAATTACAAAAACTTTTTTTGAGTAAACAGTAATACTTATTAAAATACACACGAAAATAGTAATATTAGTGTTTTAAACCGGGTTAATAATACATTACATAACCATAATACAACTACAAAATGACTTAACCTTTCTAGTTGTAGACTGAAGTTATAAACAACGAATACTAGATACGTACAACCAATGTGGAATAAACATCCTTACAAAAATTTAAATTTAAACAAATTTTTTTTTGAAAAACAAACATACACATACAGGAGAGAGGAAAATGAGTTTAAACAATTAATTAATAATATTATGAGTTATATGACTATAAATATTATTAGTTATAAACTTATTATATATTATTTTTTATTTATTTTTAAACTTATAAATTAAAATATTTATGATATAATCAAAATTTGATTTTTTTTTTAATTCTTTATTATCAAGAGGTTCGACTCGCATCTTTTAATATTTTCCATAACTTTTATAATTTAAATTCCCCCAACTTTTGAACTAAAAAAAGAAAAAGAAAGAGTGAAAACATCCAAAAGGGGTAAAATTTGAATGAGCAGTGTACACACGCGCAGCATAAACGCGTGGATTCTCATTGAAAAAAACATAAAGAATCTAACGTCTATAAATACAGAAAGATTTTGCTACCCGACACGTCATTTCAAATCAAATTTATTTTATTTATTTAAAAGCTTCATCAAATATATTTTTATTTTAATCATTTTAAAAAGAAAAACATTATATCTATTTCTTAGTTTCCTTTAAAAAAAAAAAAAAAAAAAATTATGATACAAGTTTGAAATTTGTCTAAAAAAATATAAATATATAATATTTCTCTCTTCCTCAAAATCAAACCGATCAATCATTCCAAGAAGAGATCGCTTTCTCACTGCTCTCTCTCTCTCTCTCTCCTTGCTGGGGTTTGGCTCTGTGAGAGAGAAGAATAGAATCAGATAAGGTGAATTACCATCTGGGGTTTTTGAATATATGTAATTTCTTTAATTTTCTCATCTGGGTTTTGTTTAATTGTTGTACTTTTCTTTGATAATTCTTTTTTTTTTATTTTTTCTGGGCAAATGGGTGTGTTTGGAACTGTGAATGTGATTGCTTTTTTTTTAAATTTTTTTTGGCATAATCAAAGTGGGTTTTGTGTTGAGTAAAAATGGTGTGTGGAGTTTGATTTGATTGATTCTTCACTCAATAAATATGCTTTTTCTTTTTCAATTGATGTCTTGCGTGTTTGGTTTTTCTTTCTTGGTGAGATGGGTAATGTGGGATCCTTGGATTGTTCTTTGAGCATTATTAGGGTTTTGATCTCACATTTGTTTATATTTCTTTATGGTTCTTTTCTTGCTTCATAGACAACTAGGTTGTTTGTCTGAGGTGGGTTTTAGTTTCAAAGTTCCAAACTCACTCTCTCTCTCTCTTAGGAATAATGGGTTATTTGGTTCTTGTGTACTTTTAATCAGATGGAGTGTAAAAGTGTGTAATTTGGTTCTTGTTAATCGGTTTAGTGTATGTGTGTGTGCGCACCGAGGATGTACTTATTCTGGGACTTGTCTTTTAGGGTTTTGATGCTATGTCAGAAGAATATGCTATAATTGGGCTTCGTTGAAACTACAAGACTTCTGTTTTAACAAACTTTTGTGTTGAGTGCTTGGGTGCGTCTATCTTTTCTTTTTACTTGCACTTGATGTCTGGGTTATTTGGCTCCGGTTATCTCTTACCTGAAAAATGGGATATGTGGATCTTCCTATGCACTTTCTTTTTTCTTTTTGCTTTAATTGATATAAATTTTTGCTTAATTAGTTTGTTAACATTTCATAGCTTATAATTGAGACAAAATAGGTAAGAGGGAATAAATGTGTGCATGCTAGTTTTCAAAAAGAGCTAGAACATGGAAAATAAAAAACAAAAACTATGATATGATTCCTTGATTTTGGTGATGCAAGTACCATATCTACCTTGAATATGGTGTTTTCCGTTTGTTCAAATCCTAGTTAAAAAAAAAAAAATTTATTGGTAAAATATCATTTTTTTTATTAAAGAAATGAGGAAATTCATAACATTGACATTGATAGAGAAGTTTTTCTTAAGTTGTGGTTTCTCCATTCTGATATTTAACCAGCTCATCTTTGTTCGAATTTCATGTCTCAGTTAACAGGTTTGTTTTTCTGATGATACATTGAATGATAGGTCATAGGATTTTATCTTACATTAGCTTTTGCCGGTTATCTTTCCATAATTGTGATGGTTCCATTAATGACTAAGTTATAGTAATAAGTAAAAGAATAACAGCAGAGCGATTTTAAATCTATAAATTACTTAAGGCAGTTTATGTCTGTTAGCCCAGGACACTTAGAGGCGGTTTGGTTGGCCTGTTTAGGTTCTAGTTTTTTTTAAGAATTTTTAGACTCTTGTAATTTGTAACTTTTCTGCATGTCCAGCCTGTATGCTGTATGCTTCTTGTGTACTGAAGGTGACCTTTCTTTTATAATGAAGTTCTTATTTACTTATAAATATATATATATATACACACACACTGAAGGATGGTTCATTCTGTTTTCTTGATAATTTGAAGTAGACAAACCTTTTCTTTAAGAAAATTTCATGTTTTTTTGGCTTCTGTTTGACTGCAGAATTTTAAGTATTTAGTATGATTTTTATTTTGGGAATATCCTTCTCCAGGGGTGCTCATTTATTTCCAGACCCAAAATTTTCAGAGGGCACATATCAGATTTCATTATATTCATTCGAAATACTCACTAGTGCATTCTAGGAAATATGAAGTTGTACAAATTTTTTATTATTGTGTTCATATAATTTTTCATACTAAAGCTTTGTGATATAGGGCCCTTTAAAAATGAAAACTGTTCAGTTTGTGTTCCAACATCATATATAACATGCAAGATCACTGGTCAATCACGACATAAAATGTGTGATCACTGAGGAAAGTTGTGGTTGATTGAATTGTTTAGTATAACCACTGGTGACATTGTAGGTTTCTATTTGATGAGATTGTAATTATTCTAGATTTTAATATCAAACTCTTGATGCAAGTTTGCTCATACTTTTGACCTAGTTGCTTATGAATGGATCTTGCATCTCCCACTTAAATTTTGCTCTCTACCAAAGGTAAGGTTTTCCTTGAGGGGGCACCAAATAATTTTGTTTAGGGTGGGCCATTTTGTCACCTTGTATACCGTGTACTTGTTGAAACTAGAAGTCTCGATGTTTGGGTTATGATCCTGCTAATTGTTGTTTGGGGAGGCAGCACTAGCCACATTGACACCTTTAAGTGGATTGCTTTCTGCGGTTTTAGTTGTTTCGGACACCGGTTATGGCTTGTGCTGGGTGTGTCCGTGTTCAACATTTCTGAAAACCTTCGAGTGTTAACAACTTTTGATTAATTTCCTGTTGGCTGTTTTCTTCATTGTTTATTATATAAGTGTGATATCATTTTATTATTATTATTATTATTATTATTTTTAATGTGTGATATTATTTGTTTGCAGGTCCCTTTGACTGTGACTGCTTATTTTGAACAGCAACTTCAAAAGTTGACACATAATTTGCCAAGGCATCGATTTCTTGTTAGCAACAAAAGTTTGAAGCATTCCCTTTCTATTTGAGACAATGGTATTTCTTAATTTCTTTGTTAGAAATTTATAAGTTTTGTACTTCTGATAGTCTGATTTAATACTTTATAAAGGAATGCACCTTTCTATTTGAGACAATGGTATTTCTTAATTTCTTTGTTAGAAATTTATAAGTTTTGTACTTCTGATAGTCTGATTTAATACTTTATAAAGGAATGCACTGCTTACCTGTTTACTTGAAAAGTGTATAGATAAGCTCCATGACACTGATATACATACTTTAAACATGGAACAAACTTAAAATGAGCTTGTTGTTGGTTGTCCACTGTATTATTTTGTTGGTTTTGTACAATAGGCTCATGGTTGTCTTGGTAGTTTGCACAAATCAGAGGGTTGCATTGATGTATGATTGTTGTCTAACAATCAATATATGGTTTGTATGGTACATGAGAAACTTAACTGTTCACTGTTTATGGAGCACGGTTTCCTATTCTTAAGTGAAAAGGGTCATCAATTTGCTTTTATCATTCACCCATTTTCTTTTTTTCTTTTAGGAAAAATTCTCTGAGCTTGTGATGCTGGAAACATGTCATATACTTTTCTTCACTTTTGCATTGTTGAATTCCTTTGACAAACATTTTGATTATGTCATATTTTCAGGCAACTAATGAAAATCTCCCACCAAATGTTATAAAGCAACTTGCAAAGGAATTGAAGAATCTTGATGAATCCCCCCCTGAGGGAATCAAAGTAGGTGTTAATGATGATGATTTTTCGACCATATATGCAGACATTGAAGGCCCAGGCATGTAGTTTTATCTTTGAAAGTTTAGAATTTTGAGCCAGTGTTAAGGCTTCAAACTTAATAAGCATTCTTGACCTTGCAGCTGGGACTCCATATGAAAATGGTGTTTTCCGCATGAAGTTAGTATTGTCTCATGACTTTCCACACTCTCCTCCCAAAGGTTTGTTGGCACTTGTTATTGTGGTTCTAGTATGGTTATGAGTAAGACCAATGTACTTGTAATTAACTTAATTTCAAGGGTGAACCTTTGATGGAGGCGAGGAATTTATATATATATATATATATATATGTATATATATATATTTTTATGGAATGCATTCTTTGATTAACTGCTCATATAATTCACTTTTAGGTTGAAGATTTAACTGACATACCTTAATCCTTACAGTTATCTGAATTCTTTGATTTAACTGCTTGTATATTTCTTCATCTTGACATTTTAGATTTTTGGCTGTTGATTTTGTAGGTTACTTCCTGACAAAGATTTTCCACCCGAACATTGCAACCAATGGTGAGATTTGTGTCAACACACTGAAAAAAGATTGGAATCCAAGTCTTGGTCTACGACATGTTCTCATTGTAGGTTCCATATTGGCAGTTTAGTGTAAAAATAATTTTAGTCTCTCTTCTTTTGCCTATATGTTTGTGGTGAACTGTTTCAAAAATTTAATGCATTCAGGTCGAGATCTTTGGGTTTTTCTGTTGAGGTTTGGTTTGTTTGACTCTTAAGTTATGACAACAGGTAGTTAGGTGTTTATTGATTGAACCATTTCCAGAATCAGCGTTGAATGAACAAGCTGGCAAGATGCTGCTTGAGAATTATGAGGAGTATGCTAGACATGCCAGGTCAGTCATTCCCACAATGATATCTACTTCATGTTGTGGGATATGTGAACACATCTCTGTGTCAAAATTTTATAGTTTATTCAGACAGACTTAGTCTCAGAGTGGATATGGCCATGGAATGCCATTTGTTGGATCACTAATCTGTTCCTCCTTAGTGACACCTGATTGTCTAGCTTTTAAGAGGTGGTAGGGAAAAATCGTGGTTTTCTGGTTGGTTCTTCTATCACTTATGTTATTATTGAGCCATGTGTAATACCTTTTCCAGCTTATGGTTATACTTTCTTCAATCTTTTCCAGTATTGGGCCAATTCTGGTTATACATGCTTAAAATGGGTTTGGCATCTTGAAATAATGGCTGTTTATGCGAAAAAATGGAAATTGTCAACCTTAAAAATGTCTCACCTGTAAATCAATGTAATACCCTTTGGATCTGTAAGGTGTTGGAAAACTTGGAGAAGAATTGTCTTACAAGGACCTGAACTTACTTTACTTTGTTATAGATCAATAGATCCTGCCAGCCTCACTGTTATAAATTCAATATTTCTTCTGTGAAAATAAATACCTTGATAAAACATATAATTTACATGAAATGTTTCTGGACTGTACAAGAGTTCCAGCGTGTAGGTTGGCATTTTGCTCTCATCTGGTAAAAAATGGTATAATTTTACGTATAGAACCTTTGAATACGATTTTTCTTGTTGAGTAAATTTGATCTGAAGATGTTCTCTAACTCTTATGCAGGCTTTACACTGGGATCCATGCTAAACCAAAACCCAAGTTCAAATCAGGAGCTATTTCTGAGTCCACTACTGCTCTGAATGTTGACCAGACTAACACCTCGGTTCTTAATGCTGACCAGAAGAGTACAACGCCAGGTGCGGCATTGCCATTGCCATGCCCATCCCCATTGGCTCCTTCTACAACATCCACAAGAGGAAATGGGAAAGAGCAGCAAGCTGCCATTGCACCAGCAACAGATACAGGAGTTAGTGGGTCTACAGGTGCAGCTGCAGCTGCAGCCGCAGCAGCAGCACCCACTACTCAAAAGAAGGAAGGTGGGTTGGCAAAAGCTCATGCAGACAAAAAGAAAATGGATGCTAGAAAGAAAAGTTTGAAGAGATTATAAAGTTGCATGGAGACAAGATATTCGAACTGCTTTTATGGGATTTGTAGCATCTTCAGTCCTCCATTCATGGGGAGGGGCATGAGAGTGAGAGTCGGGAGGGGAGGGGAGAGGGGTATTGTATGCTGTAATGAATGCTTGCTTACAATGGACAATGTGATTGGCGTTCTAACATTTTCATTTTGGGTATGATTTTTCTCACTCAAAAAAAAAAAAAAAAAAAAAAAAGAAAAAAGAAAAAAGAAAAAAAGGGAACTCTGCAATCTGCATGTTCTGAAAATTGGGTACTTTGCATTTCAACTTTCAATGTTGGTACGAATTTCGAATGTTTTCATAAATTTTGTACATATAATTTGAAAAGGTAAATTGTTGGTTCCATATGTAAGAGAAATCCTTATTGCTAGAGGCGCATTCCTCCCTTCTGCCTGGTTTGTAATGCTACAACGGAATCAAATCCACACTCTGAGGGACTGTACCCAAGCTCGGGCCGTTTGTGATTCCTTTCCCCCTCCTATCCACCCTAGCTTATTCTACGGTGCAAATCTCTCGCACTGACTTCTAATTAATTGTACCTCACACAAGGCATCTATTTCTGACATCATTTGGGGTATCAATTTCTCATTTTGAGTGTGGAGTTTATGGCTCTGGCGTAACAGGGTGATTTTTAGGGACCATACCACCCATAGACCTTTTATTGTAGAAACATTAGCCAAAGCTTTTGAATTTGCGTACCTTGGCCTAAATGAAAGGTTTAGACGCCCTGTAAGTTCCATTCAAATGCGGTGGTACTCCCCTCCAGCAGATTGGTTCAAGTTGAATTCTGATAGTTCCTCCTTAGGCAACTTGGGTAGAGCTGGTGGAGGTGGAATCATTCGAAATTCCAGTGGGGATTGGGTGAGTGGCTATGCTAGGGCAATTGGACATATCACCAATGTGACGGCAGAACTGTAAGCACTGCGGGATGGGATCAACTTGTGCATTGCATTGAAATTGGCTAATGTGTTGGTTGAACTGGATGTGAAGCTCGTGATTGATTTGCTAATGAAAGATGAGGGGAAGTCTAATAGTAATGATGTAATTATTGCTGATTGCAAAGATGGGCTACAGAAGATCCCACGAGTCTGAATCCAGCACAGGTGCTATAGGGAAGCAAATAAGTGTGCTGATGCTTTTACTAGAAGAGGCGCTGTACTTTCTCAAGATTTTGTTATTTTTTGTTTCCCCAGCTGATGTTGCTCTTTTGGCTAGCCTTGATGCTGTGGGAACCTTGTATGAGCGTAAGTGCTCCTTTGTCTTTGTTTCTTAGTTAATGAATGGCTTTTGTTTACCCAAAAAAAAAAAAAAAAAAATTGTATAAACTCTCTCGACAAAACAGTTGACCAAAAGCAAGACAGACCCGTAAATCAGGGAGCATCATCTTTTAAGTGAAAGCAAAAAAGGTTACCTAAATCTAAGCTAATGATACATGTTTCCATATCATGAGAGTCATGACCCTAATCTTAGAAGTGGCTGGAATGTTGAGGGCAGAGTTGAGATCCTATAAATATAGCTAGCTTGAAAGAAAGAATTGAGAGGTATAAAAACGCATTTATGAGGGGCCTATAAAAATTCTTTGTTTGGGGGTTGTTTTAAAAAACCAAACTCAAAAATAGTTACTCAAAACTTGTTTGGGGGTTGTTTAAGGATTGCCAGGTCAAGGTGTCTCCAGACCCTTATTAGAGTATGCCTTATCTCAATTACAGTCCAGGAGACCATATATCAGTGATGAAGATTATTAGCATCAAGGAAGAGAGATAGATGAGGCTAAACTCTGAGAATCACCCACAAGATCTAATTTAGCAAAGAGTGTATTAATTATGTGGTACTATGAATAATTGAGTTTACTGTTTGTAAAATAGAACTTTGTAACTCCGTTATCTATAAACTCAATCGAGGAAGAAGCTTGGCATAACTCAGCGTAGAGTCCAACTCCAACCTTCTATCTCTTTGTAATTGTATGCCCATTCGTGTAATAAAGATAAAGTCTTTGTTTAATGCTCTATAAAGTTTAAGCCTTCTTTGTCTTTCTGCTTGTTTTTATCATTTTAGTCACTGTTTCAGACTAGTGCTCTATGAGCGCTCGTTGTTTAGCATTATTTGCTTGATATAATAATAATAAACATTATTATTTGCTTGATAACAAGGACTAGCTTTAGGTTCATGCCTGCAAAGTATGTGTCTCTTTAGGCTCATGCATCACAGATCCATGGTCCAATCGCGTATGTAATTAGGATTATTACTTAGGTTCCCCTATAGGCTATAAGCTTAAAAATGAATGCATTAATTAGTGGTATGATTAACAATGAGCAAGACTTAGGTACAGTACTTAAGTGCTATTCTTTAGGTTCACCTTTTAAGATTCTACTATGTGAATATTTTCTTCATGAGATGAAAATGTATTTTTTAGTTGAGAAATGTTAACGAGTGCCTTTAGGGTATTGGTTAATAATCCATTTAAAGAAAGTTTTTATGAGGAAAAAAAAAAAAACAATTAATACTTAGATAGCTTTTTTCATTTCTCAAAAAAGTGGTATCAAAACTTTCCTAAAATGAATTATTAACTAGTGCCCTAAGGGTACTCATTAGCATAACCCTTTTTAGTTAAGTAACCAAATGGCTGAATCTTAAGAGGGGAACCTAAACCTAAGGTACTGTACCTAAGTTTTGTCCATTAACAATATCCCATCTTATAACATTGTCTTATGCTAGCTTGCCAATTGTTCATCGTGAAGCGCATTAAAAAAAATAGGCTACCAATAAATTGAGTCATCCAGTCAACATAGAACATTGAAGTCTCCCAGGTAGTTCATGTTCAAAAGATACCAGAAAAAGAATATAAAAATTTGAAAAAAAATTTAGTGCTCAGGGGTGACAGATGTAATATAATTTTATTTAAATGAAGGTTATGTGTCTTAATAAAAGTAAATAAGGGGATAAGTGATTGTCATTTTCCCAAACTTTAAGATTTTTAATAATTATCTTAAATTTTAATTTGAAAGGTAGTATATTAGATAATGTTTTCTTAAGAGGTTAGATTTTGTAAGATAGAGAAATGATTTGGGAATATATATATAATTTAATGAAGGTTTATGTCTAAACTCTAAAGCAAAATAAGGGGATAGGTGATTGTTATTTTCCCAAACTTTTAATAGGTTAGATTTTGTAAGATAAAGAAATAATTTGGGGCCAAAAGAGTATGTAATAGAATACAATATAAGTATAACATTACTTTCAAAGAAAAAAAAAATTGCAACATTACTTTCTCCCTCGTGTTAAAATGACAGGCTCATGCAGTAGTGCACTAGTACTTCTGCGTATTTGGTAAGCAAAAACGTGTATACGACGAATTCAAACTTTCAAACACTTGTATGGATTATTTATTTGGCACATACACAATGAATTATAATAATATCACTTTAAGTATTGCCATGTTATTGCACACCAGTAACAAGTGAGGTCAGTCTTCACGTGATATTAGATTGTACATCAGAAAATCATAAATTAGAGAGAGCTCATAGATGCCCTTAGAAATTTTATTTTATTACAGGTAGAGAGGGTATATTCAATTAATAATAGCAAGGTTTAGAGCACTTACATAAGTCAATGTAATAATATAAAGGGTAAATTTTGTACATCCAATTCAAAAAATCACCTACATCAATTTATGTAAACTTGTATAAATTTAGATTATTGTTATAGTAACTGTGTAAATATGCACGGTTACTACATGCAAATGTTTTTAAAAAAAATACATTTTTACTCTCTCACACACACACACACACATATATATATATATATATATATAGAGAGAGAGAGAGAGAGAGAGAATTAAATGACCAACTTCAAACTTAAATGACTAAAATTATTTTTGGGTAAAGTTACTAGACTAAAATGACTAACTTCAAACTCAAATTACTAAAATGATTTTTGGGCAAATTTAGGTGTAAATTACATTTTTGCCAAGTATATGGTGATGTGGATGGATAATGGCTAAAATCCTAGAACTATTCCATTTAATTAGAAAACTATGTATTCCTATTTTTAACAAATATAGGTTGGTTTAATATGTAGCTTACCACTACTATTTGGAGGTAAAATAAAAGGAACATTGTCAACGTGTAATGTTTACATATACATTAGTTGAGCTTTAGGGTCTTCATGATGGCCTTGTCCTAGCAAAGAATATGAATATCAAAGAACTCTACATTGAACTTGATGCGAAAGTTGTAGTTACAATTCTTACATCACATGATGCTTTATCTGATTCATCTCACCCTTGTAATGCTTTAATCTCTGATTGCAAATCCCCCTCTAGCTTTTTGAGGAAACCCACATTTACCACATCTTGCACGAAGGGAATCAATGCGCATAGCTTTTGGCAAATGATGTATCTCTTAATAGTGATAGTTTTGTTTTGTATTCGCACTCCCCTTCCTCTTTTTTGTGTTTTGTATAATTTATTTTCGGATGCTTGGGGTATACAGCCATTGCCTCCAAAACTCATCAAGTTATCCAAATATACAATAATTGAGTCCTCCAGAAGGCTTGAAAATTTTTTATAGGGTAGGCTTGAAATGATACATGTCAGAAGATGGAATGAATGTCTGATGCAACGGTAGTATGTGTTTAGGAGCTCGGCTAGAATTTAATGAGTTCTATAGTTTTCCTTTTGGGATTGTTCTAGCTCTCACCGTGCTCTACGCTATCACCATGTTAAAACAATCATAGCCAAGAATTTTATAACTTAATAGCATAATTCTCTTTTATTAGGAGAACTAGAGTTAAAATCTCTACTCACCCCATTGTTATAACCATTAAATTATCATAACAACCATACAAAGAGGAAAAACTTTCTCAAGTAGTTTTACTTTTATCCATTTCTCCTCTTGAAGGCAAAGTATGTGTAATTTGATTTGGTCAATCTATTTTACATTAGTATCTTGGAATTATAAAGATGCAGAACGATGACCCAATATCCACCTCTCTTAGTTCATCAAAAAAAAAGATCCACATCTCTTTAGCTTTTTTTTTTTTGGTTGTTGATAAACTTCAATCTATTGAAATCAAAGAAGGGAACAATGGTTGTAATCTTCCTTACAGACATCAGCTAAGGCTAGGATTTATTGGGTTCCCCTGGAAGCTTAAAATGGAAGCATTATAGTGGGGTATGATTAACAATCTCCTGTCACATAACATTGTCTTATATGCAGACTCGTCATTTCACATTTGGACACAGCGAAGATCAATAAGAAATAGGGTGCCAATAAAATGAGTCATCCAATTAACATAGAAGTAGAACACTGAAGCCTCCCGGTAGTTCATGTTCTCAAGAGACCAGAAAAAGGAAAAAAAAGAAAAAGAGAAAAGAAAAGAAATAAAAATAAAACTGCCAAAGACACCTTGTCACAAGACACTAAGGATGAACATTGAACATTCTTCCAACAGCTGAACATACTACTTCTTGTAAAGCTTGATTTGAAAACCATCAAAATGAAAATTAAGAGAAGAAAACTAGTAGTCCAATAATAGTCAACCCTGTCTTTTTTTTTTTCTTAAATAAAAATAAAGATAATTTTCATTAGGGTTTTGGTGGAGGCAGATTCATCACTTGGCCATCATCACCTTGACAAACTCCTCATAATTTATCTGGCCATCACCATCAACATCAGCCTCCCTGATCATCTCATCAACTTCATCGTCGGTGAGCTTCTCCCCGAGGTTGGTCATCACATGGCGCAGCTCAGCAGCAGAGATGAACCCATTCTGATCCTTGTCAAAAACTCTGAATGCTTCTTTAAGTTCCTCCTCCGAATCAGTGTCCTTCATCTTCCTCGCCATAAGGTTTAGGAACTCAGGGAAGTCAATGGTTCCATTACCATCGGCATCAACTTCATTAATCATGTCCTGGAGCTCTGCCTCAGTTGGGTTCTGGCCCAGTGACCTCATCACAGTCCCAAGCTCCTTGGTAGTGATGCAACCTGCATTTCAAATAATTTCAATAAACCTAAATTCCCATTTATTCCGGTTCGAGAAACAAAAACCAAATTTTAAATAGGTTCATCCTTGCCAATCAATTACACGCAGACTATGTCCTAAACATAACAACCATTTTCCAAACATAAATTTAATAAGCAAACAAAGCAGGAGTGAAAGAAAAAAAAAAAAAACATATTAACAATTCTTGGACCTTTGACATATTATTTATCTCAAGGAACAAAGATGGTTAACTCAGATTACCAACTTTGGACCACCTGGTTGCTAACCCCAACAACTCACAAAGACAATGTTTGCAACCAAAACTCATTTGAATAAAAATTGTGCAATATAAAAAGGGCATATGAATAATTTGCCAAGCAGATACACCTAAACAATCAAAGAAGATCATGAAGTTCAATTGTCGCGTGTGCGCACATGTTGGATATAAAATTATTAGTTATTACCAAGCAAAATAAATAAAGATTAAATTCCATGAAAATTAAACTTAGGCAGCAACATCATCAACACGTTGCTAAATTTATTCATCTATCAAAAAAACAATATTTCCATACATAGGAACAACTCATGATCTCTACAATGACAGATCTTATAGTCACATGGTTTTCACAATATAAACTGATGTAGGACACAATTAACTATTTAATTATTGTAATTTATTATTTTTGGTAGTTTTAGGTAAAAAAAAGCTCAAGAGAGCAGCTTTCTTCATGCTTCCGCAACATCATAAACAGAGTCATGCAAAAAAAAAAAAAAAAATGCATAAAATAAATTATAGTTTCCATAAAACACATAAGAACAGTAAAAACAGCTACTTTAAAAAGCCTCACAGTTTATCAATGAAGCTCAGTTAAAAAAAAAATTAAATCAGTTAAAAACACATTCACAAAATATTGAGCACTCAAGAGTTGTTTTAAGAATTTTTATTTTCTCGGAAATTCCAAATCTGAGATTCAATCACATAATTCGTTAATCTCTCTCTCTCTTTTTCTTTTTCTTTTTTTTTTTCTTCCAAAGCTTTCTTAGCAAGCAAACGATGAACAAATAAATATAAATAGAAATTCTGGTAACCTAGAAATGACCATCAATGAAACAGAATTATTTTCATTTTTAGGACAAAAAATCAAAGCGCAAAACATTTCTCGAACAAGGACAAAGCATACGAAAGACAGCGAAAACGTTGGACCAACAAAGAAGTAGATCTGATAATTAAAAAAAGACACATCGGAGAGAGGAGAGAGAATCTGACCGTCGCCATCCTTGTCGAACAAACTGAAGGCCTCCTTGAACTCAGAGATCTGGTCGTCGGTGAGTTGGTCTGCCATTGCTATTTTCTTGTTCGCGTGTGATTAATCCTTAGGATTTCAGAAAAATTTTAAAATTCGCTTGTTTCTCTTTTTTGTTTCTAAAAAATGGAGATGTTCTTGTACGAGCAGAACAGAGAGAGATAGGTGGACAGTTGTGTTGTGCGGAGTAATTTTTAGGACCAACATAAGGTGCCTTTTTATACGAGTCTCGCAACTCTTATCATATCATATGACCTGAACCCGGGCCCATGCCTTTTCTTAAATCCACCTTTTTGCCTTTTTACCATTTTGCCCTTGTCTTTCATCATATCTACTTCTTACTCTGTTTCCCCAAAAAAAAAAAAAAAAAAAAAAAGCTTGAAGTTAACTTATTTTTAAAAAATAATAATTAAATTATTTGAAATAAAACTCATGCGAAAAGTAGTATGGAACTTATATACAGTACATAAAATAAGCAAAAAAATAAATAAAAAAAAAATAGTTTTATAATTAAATGTCAAACGAACACGAATAGTCTTAATTAAATTAAAACTTAAATACAAATTTTGAATTTTTTAAATTTGGGTCTTTTTTTTTTGGCCATTTATGTCTGATTTTGTTTCAATATTGTCTCTATTATCCATTTTCATTAGTAATTTGATGGTGTGTTTCATGTTTAACTAGTTCATGAAATATTTGTTCTAAAATGTTGCAAAATGCAAAACTTTCATTGTTGTAGACAGAAAAACATATTATAAATGATCATATTATTAATGAATTTTGTGATTGTAGGGGCTCGTTTTGTCGTAAATCCCCCAACAATACATTTCTTTAGAGAGTGGGACGAAGGGTTTGGCGCTAACAGGCTTGCCACCGGTTTCTCCGGAAACGTTCTTCCTTCGAGGGGGCTTTGCCCCGTTCTTCTTGGCTTGGGGCTGCTCCTCGGACGGCCGAGGAGCCCCCCATCCTGAAGGGCACCTTGCATTATATATCTCCTTCGGTCGATCCTAGCCTTCCAACTGTCGATCATCCAGACCACTGCTTAAGGACCTGTCCCATCAGCCACGTTCCCCACCTTATTGTGGGTCGCAGCACCCAAGGTTTCGCCGTTCAGGAGTCCTTTCAGCATTAAAACTGCCAGGGGAGTTAGGTAGATGCATTAAGTGTGGATGTGACCACCTATACTGGGTTTGTCCCCCACCTGGTATTAGGATAGGTATGCCGAGGAAGGGGGCGTCCTCGGCGTGGGCCCAGAGGGCTAAAAGCCCCTAGACAACTGCCTGGGACAACCATCACTCCTCGGCATGGGCCTTGGGCCAGCCTAAAGGTGGGCCGAGACTTCCAGGCCCACGGGCCCCACAATAGCCCCTTAAAATCCTGCTGCACATTCCCTTGAACGGGGAGGAGGGTTTTGATATCCACGGTCCTCATACCCCAGAAGGCCTTCCGCTGGTTGGTTCTTCCCCAAATAGTCAGCTCGGCGCTTCAATTCTTCGGTAAGTAGTTAGTCTCCTATAGAGGATTCTGTTGCTGCATTCAAGATATAGTGGCTAGCTCCCCGTAGGCTTGGGTCCGAGGACCATGCAAGACCTAGGTACAGTTGCTGCCTTCAAGATAGTGGCCAGCTCTCCGTAGGCTTGGGTCCGAGGACCATGCAAGACCTAGGTACAGTTACTGCCTTCAAGATATAGTGGCTAGCTCCCCGTAGGCTTGGGTCCGAGGACCATGCAAAACCTAGGTACAATTGCTGCCTTCAAGATATAGTGGCTAGCTCCCCGTAGGCTTGGGTCCGAGGACCATGCAAGACCTAGGTACAGTTGCTGCCTTCAAGATATAGTGGCTAGCTCCCCGTAGGCTTGGGTCCGAGGACCATGCAAGACCTAGGTACAGTTGCTGCCTTCAAGATAGTGGCTAGCTCCCCGTAGGCTTGGGTCTGAGGACCATGCAAGACCTAGGTACAGTTGTTGCCTTCAAGATATAGTGGCTAGCTCCCCGTAGGCTTGGGTCCGAGGACCATGCAAGACCTAGGTACAGTTGCTGCCTTCAAGATAGTGGCTAGCTCCCCGTAGGCTTGGGTCCGAGGACCATGCAAGACCTAGGTACAGTTGCTGCCTTCAAGATATAGTGGCTAGCTCCTCGTAGGCTTGGGTCCGAGGACCATGCAAGACCTAGGTACAGTTGCTGCCTTCAAGATAGTGGCTAGCTCCCCGTAGGCTTGGGTCCGAGGACCATGCAAGACCTAGGTACAGTTGCTGCCTTCAAGATATAGTGGCTAGCTCCCCGTAGGCTTGGGTCCGAGGACCATGCAAGACCTAGGTACAGTTGCTGCCTTCAAGATAGTGGCTAGCTCCCTGTAGGCTTGGGTCCGAGGACCATGCAAGACCTAGGTACAGTTGCTGCCTTCAAGATAGTGGCTAGCTCCCCGTAGGCTTGGGTCCGAGGACCATGCAAGACCTAGGTACAGTTGCTGTCTTCAAGATAGTGGCTAGCTCCCCGTAGGCTTGGGTCCGAGGACCATGCAAGACCTAGGTACAGTTGCTGCCTTCAAGAGAAGTGGTCAGCTAAGCAGCTAGTTTCCCCATAGGCTTGAGTCTTTGGGCCATGCAATACCTTGGTTCTGTCTAGTGCTTAGCTCTTCTAAAGCAGTTAGTTTCCCCATAGGACTGAGTCCGAGGACCATGCGGTTCCTTGGTTCTGTCTAACGCTCTTTAGTAGGAGCTCGTCCTCGGATCCGAGAGTTTTGCTTTTGGTGTAACGATGTCCTCGGGTCGTTTGCTGGGAACTATTTTTCCTCAGGTCGGGTTGTGACCTCACACGTGACGTTGACCTCGCCTCCAGTTCGTGTTCCCCATCTTTTAGTTTTCGAGGCGTCGTCTGGCCTTCCGTGCCCCGCGCTTGACGTTTCGGTGAACGAGACGCGTTTTCATTAATGCCCTCGTGAATTAACATGAATTTGGCGGTTGGCAATCCCCTTGGAATGGGGTGAGAATTAATTCCGTTTGACAATCCTCCCTTCGAATTCTGCGCGGCTCAACTCCCACCAGTTTTCGCCTTCTATATAAGGCGTTCTTGGGGGAATGTTTCTCCTCATTCCATGGACCTTCCACCACAACCAGAAATACGTCCTTCCGCCTCTCTGAGCCCCTTTAACATCACCGCCAAGATTGTGACCAAAGTTGGGAGATATGGGATTGAGGGCCGCTGTGGCTGCAGCCCCCACTGGGCTTCCGGCGCGGCAGAGTCCGGGCGTAACACTGGCAGTGCCGTATGCGGTGGCCAGGTGGGACGTTGTTGAAGTACCTAACGTTTCTCCCCGGGGCGCACCTTCGGTGGAGGAGACACGCGAACTCATGTCATGGCTGGCGCCTGAGTGTTGCCGTCTCCAACGGCCAGCGCTCGGGAGGATTGGAGAGCATCAAGGAAACATCACGGGGGAGGACATTCCGGTGCCCCTGCATCTGCTCCTCGCTTTGTTCAAGCTTCCGCCTTGAGGCGAGCCAGCCTCAGCCCCCTTCCCCGCTTTTATTGTCAAGTTCTCCCATTCTCTTGATGCCAATAAAAGCACGGGTTGACACTTCCCCCTCCCTCTAGCTAGTTGTAGAATCGGACCGCCTGAGCCTCCGATTGTAGGATTAGCTTGTAATAAAGCTTGTAAAACAAGCCTGCCTGAGCCTCTGATTGTATCTTGTAATCTTCTTTTCATGAAATAATAAAAACTTCTCTTTTTATTTGCTGTTGAGTCTTCTTTTTACTGCGATTCTTCTTCTCTCCTTTTTTTTTTTTTTTTTTTTTTTTTTTTGCGAAGTGACCGCTTAGAACGATCGCCGGTTGCGCCGGCCAGCGCACTAACCCTCCCCACAGACGGCGCCAATTGTAGGGGCTCCTTTTGTCGTAAATCCCCCAACAATACATTTCTTTAGAGAGTGGGACGAAGAGTTTGGCGCTAACAGGCTTGCCACCGGTTTCTCCGGAAACGTTCTTCCTTCGAGGGGGCTTTGCCCCGTTCTTCTTGGCTTGGGGCTGCTCCTCGGACGGCCGAGGAGCCCCCCATCCTGAAGGGCACCTTGCATTATATATCTCCTTTGGTCGATCCTAGCCTTCCAACTGTCGATCATCCAGACCACTGCTTAAGGACCTGTCCCATCAGCCACGTTCCCCACCTTACTGTGGGTCGCAGCACCCAAGGTTTCGCCGTTCAGGAGTCCTTTCAGCATTAAAACTGTTAGGGGAGTTAGGTAGATGCATTAAGTGTGGATGTGACCACCTATACTGGGTTTGTCCCCCACCTGGTATTAGGATAGGTATGCCGAGGAAGGGGGCGTCCTCGGCGTGGGCCCAGAGGGCTAAAAGCCCCTAGACAACTGCCTGGGACAACCATCACTCCTCGGCATGGGCCTTGGGCCAGCCTAAAGGTGGGCCGAGACTTCCAGGCCCACGGGCCCCACAGTGATTAAGATGAAAATAGAATCAAACATGAATTGTCAAAATAAAAATTTTAAAATGCAAAGGGCTAAAATGGAAACAATCCCCACACTTGGGGCTTCAAGTGTACTTTAATTTTGAATTTAATTAAAGAACTTAATGTACTATACTAAGAAATTGTACCAAAGTTTTACCCTTTGTAGCTTTGCCTCTATTATTCTTTTTTGCAAATATTTCGGTGCCCCTCATGCTATCCTAAAACCTTTATTTAAAAAAAAAAAAAAATTCATTACCTTGAATTTCGTTTCTGTGTTCTTGTTAATTCTTTTATAGATGTATGCATTATGAGCAAGATTTCATTAGTGATGAGCTATGTGCCATTCCAAAATGCTAAGGTAGAATTAACTTTTAACAAATTTTTGGACATATTATTACGTCAATGTGTTGAAATTTATCTATAAATTAAAGACAAGTTCCTTAACTATTATTTTATTATTATACTTCTTAGTTAAGATTCACATAGTTGTAACTTGCTTGGGTTTCGATGTTGTAAAAATTTTAATAAAATAGGGATTTAGCTAGTTTTGGTTACTTGATTTGAAATTATTCCATTTGAGGATTAAGATTCTTTAAAAATTTATCAAAACTTGTTCACTTGTAAAGTTGTAATATGGTGTACAATATTTGAATGAAACACAAAAACCCATTTCTGAAGTAACCCAAAGGGCATTTCAGATTATTCAAAAAAAAAAAATTTGCAAGAAGAAGAAATTCCACAATTTTGCATAAAAATATGAATATCTCAGACTCCAAATCGCAAAGGGGCATAATAGTAAAACAGAAATAAACCAACATAGAGAGAAAAAACAAAGAGACAGAGATATTTGCAACTAATACAGCCAGACCCAAGTATTCTTAAGCTGATATATCAGATCCCGCCACGTAGCAAAGTACTAGAATTCAATCAGAAAAATTATGGTGATCCAAAAAAATATCGGATCCAGGGACCAGGGGTTAGTCGTGCACCTTTAGTGTAGAGAATCAGAATCTAGAACCATATAGCATATATTTTATGAATTTTACTGAACGCGTAGACACGTTGTGGGTTTATATTATTACCAATTGTGGAAAAGGGTGTCGCATCATTAATTTATTATAAAGGTGTGGATACTGGAATATTAGCATAGGCCTATGTCTTTCTGGTAAGTTTCTAGTAAGTTTTTATATATTTTCTTTCTGTGACTGTGACTCTCTCTCTCTCTCTCTCTTCAACCATGTCCACCAATAACATTGGCAACGCGGTTACGCGGTTTGAAACTTTGAACGCGGTCCCTGATGTGTCAACAGAGCGGGTTGGCCCAATCGGTTCGTTTTGTACGATCCATAATTCATTTCATTAATTAGTATAAAGGCTTTAAAAGAGTCGAGCCAATATAAAGAGTTTATCCTTCTTCATTTACTTTTATTTTGAATATTTGCTGAACTTGAGTTTATTATTAAATAAGATTATATATTTAAATTTAAAATTTTTTTTTTTTGTTGTTGAATAAACTATTTAATTAATTTATTCTTTTCATATATAGTCAACTATGATTAAAATTTAAGAAAATGTTAACAAGCACTGTGTGGTGCTTATTAAGGTTTCCCTAATGTAGGTCCTACGTAATAAAAAAATGAGATAAATGGAAGGAAAAAACATAAAAATACTTATAGAGTTAAAAAAAAATGACATAAAACTAAAAAAAATACAAAAAAATTGTTAGAAAAAAGTCAAAAAAGTTATCAAATTCATAATTATAGTTTATATTATCAATAAACTATAATTATGAACTTGATATTATATGAAGTTAGTTATAAACTTACACAATCTATTCTCAACTCTATATAAATATATTTTTTTGACAAATATATATATATATATATATATATATATTATTATATATTAGTATGGTCTCCAGAATAATGTGATAGGATCATATACACCTGATTTGTAAGTCAACTTGAGGCCACGTACTCCACACTTATTTTATGGTCAAGAAATTAGCCTAATCACATTTTAGTTCACGAATTTTCAATATGTTTGTGTATTGTTAGGGTTATTATGAAATTATTAGGGTTAATTTAATCCAACATTCAGTTTTTGATGGAGTCCTAATAATCTCATTTAATCTAAACTTCAAAATATCAAATATAATTTGACTGTTACAATAATAAGGGAGGGGGGATTTGAACTATATGATTCTCCTCATAAAGAAGAGTAAAAAATGTCATAGAGTTACAAGACTTTTGGTATTTAAGTGTTTGTTTAGTGTAACTTACTTTGCTTAGGTTAAAATCACTTGGGTTTAACTAAGTTGTGCCTTAAAAAAACATAAAACTTTAAAGAACTGCATCTGCATGCACTTTGTTAATAGTTTATTTTCTAAAAGTACTATTGAAAAAAAGGGGAGAAAGTGTTTCGTGAATTTGTGTGTGGGAACTGCCCAAATAAGCTTAAAAAGTCCAAAAATGGCTTTTAATTGGGCTGCCCAAATGCACTCATATAAATATATAATATATATACCTGCAACAAACGAACACTACATTTTTTTTTTTTTTTATGGGAATACGAAAACTAGCTAAATTGTACAAAGGATAAGCTTTAATTTTCCTTTTATTGAACTGTAATTAAATTTTAAATTGACGCAGTCGGTAGTTTGGACTTTGGAGGCAAAAATGAGTCATGGTCCTCATGGATAGTTAAGGAACCATAATAGTAGTTGGCCATATCTTTTTCACCCAATTGTAGAAACGAATCACCTATTATAATTTTTATAGAAAATTACAAAAAAAGAAAAAAGAAAAAAGAAATTCTATGCTACCGAAACATATTTCTAAAAATATCTTGAAATAGACGGATTGGGTACGTAGCATTAAATCCTTAATTTGTCATTAATAAATTTTTTATTTTAAAGTCTTTTATAGTTGAATAAGAGATTTGAGGTTGAAACTATTCACAATATATATATATATATCTTTGTATTTTCTTGTGCTATGTGGAATTTTTCTTTTTGTCATTGGTGTATAGTTGGCGTGTGCAAAATATCTGCTTGACCTGCCAACCCACCCGACCCGCAGCCGACTTGCCGCCCCATGCGGGTCATCAAGTTAGGTGGTTTGGGTTGGGTGGGTTAGACCCTAAAATAGCGGATAGTGTTGGGTAACAGATTGAAAAATTGCCAACCCGCTACAACCCAACCTGCTCGCTTAATTATATATAAATAATTTATGGGTTGGGTTTAAGTTACGTACACCTAGTGTAACTTTAAGCAGTGTTACACCACTTGATATTTTTTAATTAAATTCGAATTTTGACAAATCCATCGTTAGATTACATTACCTTCGTATATTCTCAGTGTTTGCCAAATTTCAAGGTGATCAAAGATTAATAGTCATATCATCAATCAATTGTTTAAATTCAAGTTATTATAGTTTAAAATAATGCATAAAAGATGAGTTTACGAATCAAATGGTAAATAACATCCAATTGACATGAAAATTGGCATGAATGTTAAGAACATATAATTCAATGGTTAGATTTTTAAAATATGAATTCTATAACAAGTTATTGGGTGGTGTAACATTACTCAGAGTTACACTATGTGTAATTTGAACCCAACCCATATATATATATATATATATATGTATATTAGTTCAAATTGTTCAATCGTATATTCTGTATTTAAAATTAATCAATTCACCTAACCAATTTTTACAGCTAATCAGTAATCAGTTCTTTAAACAAAATATAAAAAGTCAACATTGAAACCCTAAACTCACTTCAACCATATACTACACTTTGTTTTTAGCTAGCCTTCACCTTTAACCACTTCCTCTTCCTCCCTCTTTCTTGTTGTTTTTTCTTTTCTTCCTTAACCTTTTTGAAAAGCTGGAGGTCATTTAGTTTCTAATAATAGAGTTAGTTATACTGTTGTGCATGTGTAATACTCTTAGTGGTTTTTATAGTTTGTAATACGGTTAGATTAGGCACCAAGGTTGGTTATATATACTCTATAGTTTATCAAAAGTATATATATACTCTGTATTTAGTAACTAATTGTAGTTTGTAATAATTGTTTTTAAGAACATGCATATCATTTTGAAGTTTATTTGTTATGTTGAATCATTGATATGACTTTGGGAATGTTAAGACTTTGAGTTTGTTGATTGTAGGGGCCTTTTTTGTGTTGTGCGTTGGGCTGGGCTGCCTCCTGTAGTAATGGGCCCGAGTGTTCTGAGTCGGAGAGTTGAGACCGGTCCAACTGTGGCTCACTTTGGGCCGGTTTGTGCGCAAACTAGGCCTCGTCTGCCAGGAGTGCTCTTACGGCAGGCAGAGCTGTTTCAGATTATTTACGGCAGGCAGATACAATAATAGCAGAAGAATAAAATATAGTGACCTTTTCTTAATGAAAAATGACAAAGTAATTCCTATCTATGACAATCACAGTAATAACAATAGCTTTTGCAAAAGAAGTGAAGGGTTAAGTGACAATATGAATTAATCGAAAAAATAATATTCAAGTCAAGTTTGGGTTCGTAGAGGCAAAGACCAAAGAGGAAGAACGCCTCCTCTCAATGAAACTAATATCCCAGGAAAAGATCCTGCCGTGGGGATTAATGACTTTGAGGGAACTAGACCTAAATGATTAGTGCCCAAAAGAATCTCTATTGTTTACTTGTCTCCAAGAGAGTGGGATTTCGAGGGGGAGAGAAGGGATCCGACCTACCGGTACATGCCCATTATATTATCTTTCTTTTGCTTTCTGTTTTCTCTCTTATCTTTTCTTCTTTCCTTTCTTTTTCTTTCGTTTTCTTTTTCTTTTACTTCATAATACCTCTGTTTTCGATCCTTTATACAGGGCACGACAAGGGTCCTTTTATAGGGCCTGCCGTGACCAGATTTTACCTCTTTTCCCTTTAACCGCCTTTGTCTGGTCTGGGCGTACTTGCCGACCACCAAAGAGTTCGTCTGTGTACTACTGACCCTCGCCAGACAAGGGCAGGCTTGTGTCGTTTGTTAGTCCGCCGTGGCATCCTTTCCTGCCACGGCGTAAATGCTTTCTCTCTCCTTCCCTCATGGCATGCACCTAGCGATTCCTCCCTCAACCTTGCCTCTTTTGGGTGGTCTGTGATCCCAGCAGGACGTACCTCCCAAAAGGTATTAGGCAGGAGCTGCAGAATAGGTCTTTTCCCCTCTCTCCACCACCAAACCACACCCCTCTTACCTTTTACCTCTGACCTATGACCCTACCACGTCCCATATTAGATGGGTACAAGCTGGTGGTGCCTGGGCCTTGCGCGTGCTTCCCTATCACGTATGTCCAAAATCTGCCTGCTGCTCATGCGTTTGCCGCGGTCTGGAGCTTTGTTTGCAGTTTGCCGCACTTCTTCGTTCTCTTATGTGGGCTGTTTTATAATTCACTGTTCCCTTTAGGGGCTGGGCCTCATTTGATACTGAGTTTTACATTTCTCTTAGCCCATTTCTTGGTTGCCCTCATGTCTTGCCACATTATTCTGTCATTCCTGCCGTAATGACTTGGTCCTGCTGGTCCTCTTTTAGACCTGCCGTTTACTCTCTTCCCCAAATGGCTTTGCATGGCCATGGGCTTTCTTTCTTAGGGGCTCCTGTGTCCCCTTGGGCATCCTCGGCCCATTTTTCTAACTTTGTGTTCCCATGGGCTTTTACTTACTTCATTGGGCTTCCCCGGCCCAATTACTTCATACTCATCCTTGGGGTTTGTGGGCCTGCCAACAATCCCCTACTCTCTTTGCTTACATTACTTTGAGCCTGCCGCGGCTCATTCTTACTTTTTCACATCATACACTGCCCATGGGTTTGTTATTCTCTCTTTCCGGGCCTTTCGAGCCCACTTGCTTCCTCAAGGCCCATCTATTTATTTTATGGACCTGTGACCCATTATTCCTGCCGCTTGGGCTTAATGGTTTTATTCTATGCTTGCCACTTCTATTTGCTGCCTGCGTTGCTGAGTTGGGCTTGTTTTACAAAAATGACCCTCAACATTTAGCCCCCTGAACATATGGAGTGTTCTTGCGGTTCATATGTGAATGAAGGACATTCTTGTCTTTTTATCTCACTCTCCTTCTCTCTTTTCCTTTGCGGGTTTTTTTAAACTATGGACTCCTTCCTGCATATGTATATTTCTTTTCTTGCCGTTAACAGTAGTGACTCTTCAAATTTCCCAAAATGGCAGTTGCTTTAAAACATAACCGCCGCCTCATTAATTTCATTCTTTTCTCGAGGGCTAACCAATCGCCTCCCTTCATGCCGGCATTAATAACTCAGGTATTTAAGAAGAGAGTCCATTTTCAATGCAGACATAAACTCCTTCTCTTCTAAAATATCCTACCTGTTTTCCTTCCTTCACCGTTTTCTTCTTTTCGAACACCCATTCCCATCTTACTCCGATCAAACCTTCACGCCATGGCTCCGGTGAAAACTCAAGCCTCTTCCCGCCGCAAATGGAAAAGGGTCGTTTCCAATCCTCCGGTCAGACAAGAAATAGAAGAAGAAGCCGTGCACTCCGATTCGAACCACTCTGATGAGGAAAAGGCACGGCGCGACCCAGATAGTGAGTGCGCCCCTCTAATCGATCCTTGGTATAACCTCAGCCCTCACTTCCCCAAGACTCTTGGTGATTATGTGTCGCCGCCGCTGGGCCGTGTGTGGCTCGCTCTTTGCCGGCGAAACCCTTATTTTTCTTAGGCTCCGATGTCTTCCTCCATCTCCGATCTGGTCATTCGTCAAGGCGTTGCGCTTCCTGTGCCTATCCATTTCGAATTTGGGTCATACACTGCCTCGGGTTGGAAGGAGTGGGTTGGCAGTGAGTTATCTGATACGGGCTTCATGGGTTTGCTTCAGAGGGCCGGTGTTCTGAAAGCTGTCGTCTTATCCCGAAGTCTGTCCAATTTCCGAGACCTCCACAACCTTTGCCATTTGGTTCGCCGGTGGTGCACCACTACCACACGTTCTTATTTTCCTACTGCGAACTCATCGTCACTCTTGAGGATGTGGCTAATCAGTTACTTTTGCCAATTCTCGGCGATGTTGATCCTGCCACCATAGAGCTTTCCCCAGAAGAAGCAGCCATAGAAGTGGAGTTGAAGAAAAGGATGGCCGAAAATGCTAAGTTATCTTACTGGGTTAGTTCTTTTTCCAAATTTTCTATTGTTGCCCGCTGTGTGGCTTTCATTGCTTTTTGGCTTTGCAAGTTTGTCTTTGGGTCCCATCCCCATTATGCCATAAAACCTTTGTATTTTCGTCTGGCCATAAAAATATCTGCCGGAGTGAGTTTGCCGCTGGCCCCCATGTTTTTGGGGCATCTGTATGTTCAACTGGATATCCTGCGGAGTGATGAGAGTCAGGCTGGCTCCTGCCACATAGTCACTTCCTCTGTACACAGCACCATCCTGCAATAGTTATTATTCGAGCGTTGTGCCCAATACTTGACAAAGTGTAGGCCCGTCAGATTTGCTAAAGAGAAGTACCAATCCTGTCCGCAGGTAATTACTGATTTCAGCGGCAGATTTGAGTATGATTTTCCTCTGGCTTTTCGTTGGTCCGGTTTGAAGCTTACCGATTACTCCGTTGTTGAGTCCTTTGATGAAGGTACTGGTTTTTCCTAGAGAGCTTATAGACATTTGAGTTCTGGTTATACTTGTGTTGATTCTGCGATGGGTTCATTTGTTGATACTGTTGGTATTACCACCCCTTTAGGCGGTTTTGATGAGACTGGTATCACCTATCTGGTAGCCACCAATGTCGGATGGTTGCCCTATTTAGCAGATGAAGGTGTCAGGTTTGTCCATTATCCTGCCAATCGGGTAAGGAGACAATTTGGGCTGGACCAGGATATTCTTGATGACCTCTCCTTCCTCACAGAGTCTCCTACTTCAGTTAGACCTTTCCTGCGGCACGCTGCTTTTGATTTTTGGAGACAACGTTTTATTGCAGTCATGGTTCCTGGTTCTTTAAGAGAGGGCCTTTGCACTCCTGCTATGCATGACTATTGGAAGGCTATAATGACCTCCTTTGAGCAAGAGTTGGCTGGCAATCGTGGTTTCTCTCTTATTCCTCCTAAGGGACTTAGCATGGTTGTCTCTCCCAATCCTCGGTTGCTTCTTCCTTCTAGGTTCGTGTTGGCCTATGCCAGGAAACAGAGCTGATCCGCCATCTTTGAATGGGATGAGGAGAAGAAATGATGGTATTGGCATACAGGTGATTACCCACCAGGTTGGGAAAAGAAGGTTAAAGTAGTAAACATTCCTGCACTAGCCAAAAAAGTTCCTGCTAAACTTAAATCTGCCAGCAAGCCTAAGTCTGCCACTCCTCAGCCTCCCATAGATGCTACTCTTGCCAGCAGAACACGAAGCAGTAAGAGGAAGACAACTCCCCATCCTGCACCTATCGTTCAACGAAGAGTACGTCACTTAAAACTTTTTTTTTTCTTTACTTTGTCTTTTAAGTACACATATATACTTCTTCTTTTTTCGGCTTTTCCTGAATTCTGACATGTTTGCTGACTTCTTTCTTTGACTCTGTCTCTTATCCCCTTTTCCTTTGTAGTCTAAGCACAAGGAGGACACGTCAGCCGTCCGTCCCATTATGCTCGAGGAACCTGAATTGGAGGTACATTTACTCTTTCTCCTTCTCTCTTCTTCTTCTTTTTTTTTTATTTTTTTATTTTTTTTTATTCGTATGTATTCAGTCTGCTGCATGCTTTTGGTTACCTCATTCACCCAAGAGGTTTTTTTTTTTTTTTTTTGACCTTCATATCCTCTTCTTCTTGTCTTCTAGGATGAGCCTGAGCCTCTTTCCATATATCGCCCCACTGCCGAGGAACTTTCCGCTCCCATGGGTACACCTATGGAGGACTTTCGTGGTGGGGTTGAGTTTGCAACACCTGCCCCTTCTACAGCTGCACGTGGAGTTCCTACTGAGGCTACTACCTCTCCCACTGGACCGGTACCCATAGATGAGGGTACTCATTCTGGGAAGGTTAGTGAGGTCACCCTTACTCCTGCCGTGACACCCTCTATTCAAAGGGGAGCCACCCCTCCTGCTGCTGCTAAGATCGAGGCTACTCCTGTCACACCTCTCGTCATTTCCACCGGTGACCCCTTCGCTGCTCTTTCTCAGGCTGTGAAGGATGGTTCTTCTCTGGTAGTTACTCCTTCATCCATTCCAGTTTCTGCCACCCGCGGGCCTGATGCTGATTTTTCCCCAGAGAAGCCTGAGGAAATTCTTAAGGATCCTGATGATGAGCCCGTCCTAAGGAGGAGGATTTTTGAATCCGAGGAAGAGGAGAGTGTTCCACCCGAGACAATAGGTATGCGCTTTCTTTCTCCCTTTCTCTCCTTTCTTTATTAAGTTCACTCTTCTCCTCTTTTTGCTAAGTTCACTCTTCCCCTTTATTTGCATGTCTAACTCTCTGTTTGTAGAGACCTTTGAGGGGCTAGGAATTGCAGTAGACGTAGGGGTGTCTGCAGCAGCTACTCCTACCGTGCCCACAGCACCTATTCCTGCCGCATCTTTTGTACCAGTTTCTGCCGTATTTACAGCATCCGTTTCTGCCGTCCCTTCTGTTCCTGCTTCTGTTTTCCCCACAGCCCCCATTATCGCTGGCTCTGGTAAATTTTCTTTTTCCTTCTTTCTTCCTTCACTTCTTCCCCGTGGGTCTATCTTCCCTCCTTTTTTTTTTTAATTTTTTTTTATCAAGGTTTCTTATTTCATGCCTTGCGCCCTTTTGACAGGTCCACCTCCTACGGTGCCTTCTCAGTTTGAAGTGGGCAGTAGTTCCGCCACCATTCCAGATCCTGTGAGCGAGGCTGCAGCCTTTTTTGCACGCTTTGACCAACCTAAAGTCAATGATCTTGGACCTACGGATTTCTGGGGCTCCGGACCTCCTTATATAGATTTCCATGGCTTCAGAATCCCTGAGGACTGCGCTTCTCGATTGGTGACGATCTACAGCAACCATGGGGATTTCATGCAGGGATTCCGACTTGGTCACTCCGTTAGAGAGCATTTCTTGAGGATGTTGGGGAGTGTGCTGAACGATATTGAGCACAATTTTGTTGACACTGTCTCCACCGAGAGGATCCTGCAGTGGAAGGCTGCGGTGCAGGAGCTTATCAGTGTTGGCTTTACTGTGGAGTTTATCTTGGACCACCTTCGAGAGATTGCTTGGGCTGTTTTCATGAGGAGAGTCTAGCCTACTGTTGATACTATTGACTCACGCCTTGAGATTCTGAGAAAGGAAGTGGCAGACTTGGAGGGCCGTCGTGAGCACTTTCTTTCTAACATAGGCGGGTCCAGTCGTTTTGGAGATCAGCCACTCATTTCTGGACTTCATTGATGATGATGCAGTTTCTTCTTTGTTATGTTGTTTCCTTCACCTTATTACTTTATTTAGTACATTATATTTCCTACAGTACTTATTTGGGCTAGTTTGCCACAGTTTGGGTTTGTAACTTATGATGCTACACTTTGCTACTGTTTTTACTTTTGCTATGACATATGATGATAATACTTCGTGCTTTTCATTGCATCCTCATGAAAGCAAGTTACAAAATTTTGTCTTGTAACATAGTCACTTGAAAGACGAAAAACAAAGTAAAAGGAAACATAAGAGCTTTTTCAACAAAACAAAAGAAAGGGATAATCACATGACTTTTCTTCTTCTTAGGCGTAGTAGCGTTTCAACCATTTCTCATATATGGGATCTCTTAAGTCCTTGCCATCCATCTGAGTCAAGCGGTAATATCCACTTGGATGTGCCTCTCCTATCACAAGGGGTCCTTCACACTTCGGTGCAAACTTCGATGGTCCTGCCAGGCCTCTCCTAACATAATCTGCCACTTTTAGAACCAGTTGTCCTTCCGCAAACACTCTCTCTTTAGTCATCCTGCCGTAGGCCTCAGTCGTTTTTTACCTATATCTGCAGCTGCGTTCTTGGGGTTTTTCTCTTCTTTCATCAAGTCCTTCCAAGTCTTCGCACCTTTCTGCCGTGAAAACTTCTTCTTCTTTCTCCTTTTCTTGCATCTGCATGACTCTCAAGGATGGGGTCATTTTCTCTGCTAGACTTACCACCTTAGTTCCATAGACCAAGAAAAAAGGTGAAAAACCCGTGGCTAACTTTGGTGAACTTCTATAAGCCCAAAGAGCGTCTGGCAGGTGCATTGCCCATCCTCATATATACTCTTGACTCATTTTACTGATAATCTTTATGAGAGTCTTGTTTGTTGCTTCCGCTTGCCCATTTCCTTGAGGGTAATAAGGCGATGACCGGTGATGCTTGACTTGGTAGAACTCTAGCATTTTCCTCACATCACTGTTGACAAAAGGTGTGCCGTTGTCACTGATAATTCTGTGGGGGACTCCAAATCTTACAATTATGTTTTCCTTGATAAAGTTTGCCACTGCTCCTCTCGTGGCTTTACGAAGTGGTACTGCCTTTGCCCACTTAGTAAAATATTTCGTAGCCACTAGTATCCATATGTATCCTCGCGACGGCGGATTCGCTGGTCCAACCAAGTCGAGCCCCCAAGTGTGGAAGGGCCATGGTGTGACCATGTTATGCAAGTTCTACGGATGAGTGTGAATTAAATTGGTTTGTACTTGGCAACTGTGACACTTTTTCACAAATTCTGCCGTATCCTTTTTCATGGTAGGCCAGTAGTAGCGGGCATCTGTAAAGTCTTTTCTTTCCCTGGTGTTCCCCACACTCTCCTGAGTGCACTTCCTTCACCATTTCTCTTGCTTCTTCAGGGCCCAGACACCTTAAGGGGTCCCCATAATACCCTTTTTTGAAAATGACCATATTATGCAAAAAGTAGTGTGTTGCTAACCTCTTGAGCTTATATTTTTCGCTGTGCTTTTGCGGCAGGATGCCTTCAGTCAGGTACTGTGTAAATGGGATTCTCCAGTCTTTGCTGATGAACACAGCGTAACTTTCCTCTCTGTCTGCCGCAAGTTGGCAGTTCCCACACTGGGTTTGGACTTGGTCTGTATCTTTACCCATGGTTGGCCAATAAAAGCCTGCCCTTTGAAGTCTGCGGTAAAGGTTGACCTCTTCGCAGGATCCACAAGTCTTGTCATGTACTTCCTTTAACTTTCTCTGGGCCTCATCCTACCCCACACATCTAGACAAGACTCCACCCGGCATCCTGTGGTACAATTCTCCTCTCACCAGGGTGTAGTCTTTAAGTATTTTTAGCTCCATGGCTTCTTCTTCCCCCATTAAAGCTTCCTTTATAGGGATCCGCCAATCCCCTTTGCAGTGTTCTTCCTGGAACCTTTCTTTTAATATCTCAATTATGGATTCTTCTCTCTTGCTGACCTCTACTCTGGTGCTCCCCCTTTCGAACATTATTTGCGAACCTAGTGCAGCCAACGCATCGGCAAACCGATTCTCGTTCCTTGGGGCATGTTCTATTTCAAAAGTTAAAAACTTTTCTTCCATCTTTTGGGCCATTGCTCTGTACGGGGCTAGGCTGGGTTCTTTTAGGGAGAAACTCCCTTTGGTCTGGCAGACCACCAAATTCGAATCACCCAGTACTCTCAAATGCTTAACTCTCATTTCAAGAGCTGTGGCCAGCCTAGTTAAGTAGGCTTCATATTCTTTCGTGTTGTTTGAACAAGGGAACTCCAACTTGAATGATAGTGCTACTGCTTTATCTTCTTCATGGTACAAAACTACTCCCACTCCTCCAGACTGGACAGTAGAAGACCCATCAAACTTCATTACCCACTGTTCTCTGACCTCCTTTGCCATGGCTACTTCCCCCGGGACTTCATTGCCCAACGGAAATTCTTCTTCGCCTGGAAATATTGCCAATAAGTTTGCTATAGCCTGGCTTTTTACTGCCCTTGGCACCCCCATTCTCAAGTCGTACAGTGACAATTGTAACAACCACTGGGATATCCTGCCAGAGAGGATTGGTTGCTGTAACAAAGCTTTGATAGCATGAGACTTGGTCATCAGCCATACTTCGTAGGCCAAGAAATAATGGCGTAACCTCTGTGAGGCATACACAATAGCCAAACATGCCCTTTCTGTCCTTGGGTAACGGGTTTCTGCATCTTTTAAGGCGCGGCTGATGTAGTACACTGGTTGTTCGACGCCGCCTCCATCCTCTTGGGCAATTAATGCACCGATGGCATATGAATTGGTGGCCATGTAAAGTAGTAATGGCTTTTTGTGGATTGGGACTTGCACCGTAGGGAGGTTCATCATAATCTGCTGCAGCCTTTAGAAGGCCGCTTGCTACGCTTCTCCCCATACAAAACTTTGCCCTTTCCTCAGTAACTTGGTAAAAGTCGAAGTGATTGATGCCAACCCAGGGTTGAATCTTCAGATATACGAGACTTTCCCTAAGAAGCTTTTTAGTTCCTTTACCGTGGCTAGAGGTCTCATAGTTGCAATGGCCGTGGCTTCTGCTGGGTCTACATCTATTCCCCTGCTGTGAACCAAGAAACCCAAGAATTTCCCTGAGGATACACCAAACGCGCATTTGAGGGGATTCATTCTCAACTTAAAGGCTCTGTATCTTTCGAACACCTTTTTTAACACATGGAAGTGTTCTTCTTTCCTCTTTGACTTCACCACTATGTCGTCCACATAGTCTTCTAACTCTTGATGCATCATATCGTGAAATATGGCGGTCATCGCTCGTTGATAAGTTGCACCTGTATTTTTCAACCCGAAAGGCATCACAGTGTAGTAGAAATTTCCCATGGGCGTTCTGAAAGCAGTTTTCTCCACGTCTTTTGGTGCTATCCTGATCTGGTTGTACCCACTGAAACCATCCATGAATGAGAATATGGCGCTTCCTGCCGTAGAATCTATCAATAAATCCATATTTGGCAATGAGAATTCATCTTTCGGGCATGCTTTGTTGAGATTTCTGAAATCTACACAGCATCTTATCTGGCCATTCTTCTTCCTTACTGGTACTATATTGGATAGCCAGCGGGGATGTTGAATAGGCTTGATGAATCCTGCGGCCAGCAACTTCTGCACTTCTTTGACTATTTACCCTTCTATCTCTGTGTGAAATATCTATTTCTTTGACATATATATATATATATATATATATATATATATATAATATTATATATTAGTATGGTCTCCAGAATAATGTGATAGGATCATATACACCTGATTTGTAAGTCAACTTGAGGCCACGTACTCCACACTTATTTTATGGTCAAGAAATTAGCCTAATCACATTTTAGTTCACGAATTTTCAATATGTTTGTGTATTGTTAGGGTTATTATGAAATTATTAGGGTTAATTTAATCCAACATTCAGTTTTTGATGGAGTCCTAATAATCTCATTTAATCTAAACTTCAAAATATCAAATATAATTTGACTGTTACAATAATAAGGGAGGGGGGATTTGAACTATATGATTCTCCTCATAAAGAAGAGTAAAAAATGTCATAGAGTTACAAGACTTTTGGTATTTAAGTGTTTGTTTAGTGTAACTTACTTTGCTTAGGTTAAAATAACTTGGGTTTAACTAAGTTGTGCCTTAAAAAAACATAAAACTTTAAAAAACTGCATCTGCATGCACTTTGTTAATTGTTTATTTTCTAAAAGTACTATTGAAAAAAAGGGGAGAAAGTGTTTCGTGAATTTGTGTGTGGGAACTGCCCAAATAAGCTTAAAAAGTCCAAAAATGGCTTTTAATTGGGCTGCCCAAATGCACTCATATAAATATATAATATATATATATATATATATATATATATATACCTGCAACAAACGAACACTATATATATATATATATATATATTTTTTTTTTTTATTTATTTATTTATGGGAATACGAAAACTAGCTAAATTGTACAAAGGATAAGCTTTAATTTTCCTTTTATTGAACTGTAATTAAATTTTAAATTGACGCAGTCGGTAGTTTGGACTTTGGAGGCAAAAATGAGTCATGGTCCTCATGGATAGTTAAGGAACCATAATAGTAGTTTTTTTTTTTTTAGATTTACAACCATAATAGTAGTTGACCATATCTTTTTCACCCAATTGTAGAAACGAATCACCTATTATAATTTTTATAGAAAATTACAAAAAAAGAAAAAAGAAAAAAGAAAAAAGAAAAAAGAAAAAAGAATTTCTATGCTACCGAAACATATTTCTAAAAATATCTTGAAATAGGAAAGATGGATTGGGTACGTAGCATTAAATCCTTAATTTGTCATTAATAAATTTTTTCTTTTAAAGTCTCTTATGGTTGAATAAGAGATTTGAGGTTGAAACTATTTATAATATATATATATATATATATATATCTTTGTATTTTCTTGTGCTATGTGGAATTTTTCTTTTTGTCATTGGTGTATAGTTGGCGTGTACAAAATATCCGCTTGACCTGCCAACCCACCCGACCCGCAGCCGACTTGCCACCCCATGCTGGTCATCAAGTTAGGTGGTTTGGGTTGGGTGGGTTAGACCCCAAAATAGCATATTGTGTTGGGTAACGGATTGAAAAATTGCCAACCCGCTACAACCCAACCCGCTCGCTTAATTATACATAAATAATATATAGGTTGGGTTTAAGTTACACCTAGTGTAACTTTAAGCAGTGTTACACCACTTGATATTTTTTAATTAAATTCGAATTTTGACAAATCCATCGTTAGATTACATTACCTTCGTATATTCTCCGTGTTTGCCAAATTTCAAGGTAATCAAAGATTAATAGTCATGTCATCAATCAATTGTTTAAATTCAAGTTATTATAGTTTAAAATAATGTATAAAAGATGAGTTTACGAATCAAATGGTAAATAACATCCAATTGATATGAAAATTGGCATGAATGTTAAGAACATATAATTCAATGGTTAGATTTTTAAAATATGAATTCTATAATAAGTTATTGGGTGGTGTAACATTACTCAGAGTTACACTATGTGTAATTTGAACCCAACCCATATATATATATATATATATATATTAGTTCAAATTGTTCAATCGTATATTCTGTATTTAAAATTAATCAATTCACCTAATCAATTTTTATAGCTAATCAGTAATCAATTCCTTAAACAAAATATAAAAAGTCAACATTGAAACCCTAAACTCGCTTCAACCATTTACTACACTTTGTTTTTAGCTAGCCTTCACCTTTAACCACTTCCTCTTCCTCCCTCTTTCTTGTTGTTTTTTCTTTTCTTCCTTAACCTTTTTGAAAAGCTGGAGGTCATTTAGTTTCTAATAATAGAGTTAGTTATACTGTTGTGCATGTGTAATACTCTTAGTGGTTTTTATAGTTTGTAATACGGTTAGATTAGGCACCAAGGTTGGTTATATATACTCTATAGTTTATCAAAAGTATATATATACTCTGTATTTAGTAACTAATTGTAGTTTGTAATAATTGTTTTTAAGAACATGCATATCATTTTGAAGTTTATTTGTTATGTTGAATCATTGATATGACTTTGGGAATGTTAAGGCTTTGAGTTTGTTGATTTAATTTCCCTTGGTTGTAAGGTAGCAACCTACTTTTCTTTTTTTTTCTTTTTTTGGAGATCGACAAGGTCTGTTAGAAATGATATATCTCTTTTTCACTGACCTTATGTTTGTATTGGAATTGAGATTATTCAATGAAAACTACCTTTAATTTTTTTGTGCATTAATTATATTTTGAGATTATTTAGTAACAAATTGTAGTTTGTGATAATTTTTTTAAAGAACATTGTTAATGGCAACCCGATGAAACTACCTAACCCGCCGAGTTGAAACTACCAAAATTTGTAATTAATCCGTCGAATTTAGACTTTGTGGGCCAATGGCAGATTAGAATTTTCCCAACCCCCTAGTGGTGGATTGAATAGAAATATTGGCCTTTACTCGCCCAATCCAACCTATGCACACCTTTAGTGTATAGCATTGCACTTATGTGGAGGTGTTGAATCAAACATTATAAAATTAAGGGCAGGGGTAGTTTTTGGTGATCCGTTTGAAAGGAAGAAGAAGAAATAACTCTTTCTTAATACATGTCTTAAAGATTTTTTGCTCACAAGTTGAGTAGGGATGGGTTGTGCTTGAGATTTATGTTTACAAGGCTTTTTCATGTATTTCTATTCTTCCTCAATAAATTTAGTTAAAGTTTATTTCTATTCTTCCTCAATATATATTTTAGTTAAAGAAAACTTTCACATTTTATCTTATATTGTTAAGAAGGAAATTGGAAGATGATTTTATAAATGTTTAACTTAGCTTAGTTTTCTATCAAAAAAAAAAAAAAAAACTTAGCTCAGTTTGTCATTGTTTTGACGTTAGAGTTTTTTTGAAAAATGAGTTATTTTTCAAAAATTATTTTCTAGAAAACTATATCATTTTCCTATATTTTGTAGTAACCTTACAAATAATGTGAAAAATGTTTTTTTGATGAGATAGAGTTATTTTCTAAAAACAAATTTGTGGAAAACATTTTAAAAATAAGTCATATCTTTAATAGGTTTTCCATTGAGTAAAAATAGTTTTCCTTTGATATATATATATATATATATATTAATGCTATCAAACATTAGAAAATACAGAAAACTATTTTTACATAAAGTTTTCTAACAAAACAAGAGTCAAAAGAATTTTCTTTTAGAATGGGTTTGGGTGGTTTGTTTTTCAATCTTTTTGTTTGGAATCATTTGGGTTGTGAAAAACCTAGGCTTGAGGAATCATTTGGGTTGTGAAAAACTTAGGCTTGAGGCCACTTTTGTATAGAAGTCCTTTACGAATATATTACATCTTAATAAAATTCTCTCGTTGGACCAAAAACATTGTACCCTCACCCCACAAAAAAAGGAAAAAGAAAAAAAAAAAAAGATCGAGAAACTAAACTAGTCACTTAATTAATTAATAATTCTATTAGAATTAGTGTGAGTTTGGATAGTAGGAGTGGTGTTTTGGGCGTTTGCGTTTTTTTTGCCTGGGTCCTGTGCACTGTTCACAGGACCCGCAAGTACTGAATTTAGCAAATTTTTCTTTAAAACTGAGTCTCACAGTACTATTTATATATTTAAAAATTATTTTGATACAGTATTTTTAGTTTTCAACAATAAGCAGTATCTAAACAGATTCTTAAGTGACCGGTCGAAGCTTAGTCAAAACACAGCTTGACTTTTAGATTGAAATAGAATGAACTGATTCCAAATGCAGTGAACATAAAAACAAGCTTTTATGGGATGCACGAGATTGATTGATATACATTTAACTAGTACTAACAAACGAAAACTAGTTTACTTTTTGACAAAGTGGAGGCCCATACAATCTTGAGCTTAGCCACCATTTTTGTTTTTGTTTTAACATCCAACTAGAGTCATCTCCATTAGTCTCAAATTGCTATCTCGAATCTCTTATCCATCATGAAAACGATAATGAATAATAAAAAAAGTACAAATGCATGAAAAAGCCCTCGTTTATGGCAAAGTATGTATATCTTATAATTGATGCCTATTAAAAAAATAAAAACAAACACACACACACACACAACCACACGTACACAAATTAGAAACACAGTCTTCTCTTACATGCTTCAAAGGGTAGTGCATACATGCCGCAACATCCCATTTCAGTTACAATCTCTTCAATCAAGTCCTTGCAAATGTATTCTTGTAAAGTGACCCCAATTCTTCCAATTTCCCTCTGCTCTCCCCAAGCAATATCCCTACACACTTCGTCTATGCTATCTTTCAAGGCTTTGCTGCTCCATATAGGCGATGATGCATCATTCTTCTCACCTTTCGTTTGAGCTGAATCGGTTGTCATTCTATCGTACACATATACGTTGATGACTTCCTCTTCTCCTGGCTTCTTCTTTAGTTGCTTTGGTTGATGTTGCACTCGTCCTGCATCGCATATATGCCCACTGTTACGTACTCTACCACATTCTTTTTTTCATAATTATTTGGTAGTTGGTATGAGGATTTGAACCATTACCATTAAACACATTAGGAAGTTTCCTAGTCGTCATGCTTCTTTTCTTTTTCTTTTTGATCATTTTCATTTTTTTAATAGAATGAGTTAAACCAATCACAATCACAATCACAATCTCAAAATCATTTCAAAGCCAGCCTAATCACAATCTCATTCAGTATAAAATGCTATATATAATTATGAATGAAAAATAGCTTTTTGTAACCAGGAAAACTTTTAATTATGACTTTGGACAAATGAGTTTCTTATAGCAAAAATTCTAGTTCCATGTAAAAAAGCCAAAATTTTTATCATAATTATCTACATAACAGACTATAAGTAATAGATTTATATAAAAGTGGCAAACAACCATTTATCATCAATCACGTATAATAATTGTGATAAAGGTTAAAACTTTTTATATAGTATAATAGATTTACTAGACTCACTGATGTATTATTGCATGAGTAAAAATAAAAGAAACCCTAGATAAATTAGTTTTGACAGTGCTCAAGTGTGTTTGGAATTGGGCCTACTCAATTAGTGTGGCACGCGCATGGGGTACTGCCTCAACCCCATATTTCATGATGGTATCGACAAGGTTGCCTCCATTGTTATAGCTACGTAGCTTTCGAGACTGTAATAAAGTCAAGTGGAACCCAAACCCTGAATAAAGGGTTTCTGCCAAGTAAAAGCCATGAAAGTAGCTAGGTAATTTCTTTTTCTTTTCTGTTTGTCTCTCTTTACTCTTTTCTCTTTCATCCATCTTTGACTGCATCATTCAAAGAACTACAAGTGGTCCCTCTCTCCCTCACCCAAAAACACATAACAGATAGACAAACACCCACACACACACCCAAAAAAAAAAAAAAAAAATTTAAAAAGAAAAAGATGTACAACTTAATTAGCTAGTACAACTTGTACAACGTTTTATATATTGCTCGTGTTACAAAGATATAACGGCTTTTATATTTGTTATTTTTGTTTTTACATAATTTTTAATACCATAACAGCTGTGAGTCATCGTGTTTAGCGATATAAAGGGTTTACTTTACTATGATTGCAAGTACCCTTCACAAATGAATATGTTTCCCACTATAACGGGAACTATGAAAAAAGTCTAAACACACAGTACTGGATGGTATGATCGTTTACTCGGAATCCTAAAATCCTTTGGCATATGTGGGACATTCACTTTTCTTTAAAGAACATGATGCATGTCTCCTCTTTAAATTAAGGTCCTATATATGGTAATGATTTTGAGATTTGCCGACTATTTAACTTAAAGGACAATTCATTGAAGATTTTCAGAGCATGAAGAAGAAGGATAACTTTGACTTAGAGAAGATTTATGCTTGCTAACAAAGCAATTAGGAAGCCTTGTACGTTATCATATGATAATCTTGAACGCATATAAAATTAAAATTTCTAGTGTAAATCTGAATCATTTTGCAATTTCTGGAATGAAACAAAAGCTTAATTATAGGTGTGTCTAGGGCCAAAGATATGGTAAAAATGCAAACAAATCTTTGAGTTCGTGTAAAAGTACGTATAAGAATAATTGGGGAGCTTTCTAATTTTTTGTGTACTTTTCTCTAACGTTATGCTCAAATTCAAGGAAAGAATCGACTTTTTTTTATACACTTTGGAAAGCCATGCCATATGTAAATGGGGTTTGGGTTCAGAAGGATCCAACATTCCTTATAATTTCTTATTTATTTGTTCTCAACAATTTAAGATTTTAATTTGGAAATCATCTATGAGCTTATGCACGTCTAAGTTAGATTAGTTTATTTAATTTTTTTTTATTACAACATTTTAAGTGGGGGATTAGTTTATATTATTCAATTTTGGCTTTTAGGCAAAGAGTTATGCACAGATATGTTTGCCAGATGTATCGGTGTAAGTTGCATTACAAAAAGTACATTGCAAACTATCTAATTCTTGGAATTTTCAAATTTTTTTGTATCTTCTAAAGAGTAAAGAGTACCACTACTGATTATTAAAATAAATAGAAGATGATGGCTTATTTTTAAATACATATATAAGCGATATCTTTTTTAGTGTGAGTTCACCACACCACTGAACTGGTTGGGGACACGACATTTTTTGTTGTTTAGTCAGTGTGTCGGAATGCCTCCAGCATGTTTAACATAGTGTTTACGTGAGGATTAATTTATGTGTACATGGAGCTCCATAAAGGTTGTGCACAAATTCAATACATTGTATTCATCTCATGTATTATAAAAAAAAATAAAACAAAAATTATATTCATCTCATTTTTAATTGTGGGATTTATTTTTCTTATACAAAATTATTTGTATAAATTTAGTTTATGTATAATTTCTATGCAAAAGATTATTACTATTTTTTAGTGTTTCACATGTTCAAATATAGCTATTGATGCATTAATGAGATAGAGCAAGTTAACTGAAGTTGAGAAAAAAAAATATATATATAGAAAGACCAAAAATAACATTGATAGGAGAGTGAAACAGAACATGTTAATTAGTGAAGTAATAAAGAATATAATTTCAAATAAAATAAAATGATAAAAAAGAATACATGTGACTGACTTTAACTAGTTTATTGAAAATTCATAAAAGACTTCAAAATTTTAAAACTTAAGCTTGTTGTTATTGTTTAATAACTTGAATAGAAATTTAGGTTATCTTTCCTTTTCTTTTTTCCTCTTCAAGCAAATAGGGTATTCAAATCAATGAAAATTTAATGTAGTTTTCTCTATTTTCAGGTATTCATATGGAAAATGAAGAGTATCTAAAAACACTGGTAAGGATTATCTATATTAGCTATTAATAAACTAAACAAAAACTTAGGGGGTGAATATCTCAAATGTATATTTCCTTTAAAAATAATTAATTTCATCCTTGAAAATTTAAAAGAAATCAATTTTTGTCCTTCCATCCATCTATCATTAGATTAATTCCAAACTATATATATATATATATATATTTATCTTTTTAATTTGTCACCCACTCCACTTGTCCAGCATGCAATTTCTTTAACAAGATGAAATTAATGCTTTTCAATTATTTTTTTCAGAAATGACAGTACAACTTTCTAAATTAAAGGAACACCAACATTGTATAAGGTCAAAATTTTGAGATGAAAAAAGAGAATAGGAAAAAGAAAAACAAGAACAAATAATACAATTGCAACCAAAGAAGATAATTGGCCATCTTCTTTTTTCATGTATCTTGTGGCTTTTATTTTTTTTGGCTAAAAAAAAATGTACTCGTGGCTTTTACATATATGTAATTTGTTTGATACCAACATTAATTTCGGGCAAAGACATGCATGCATATATGTACAAAAGAAAAGACAAATATAATTAATTAAAACCAACCAAATTAGAAATAAAAACTAACCGTTAGTGTGTCTCCTGGAGTTGCATTGAGCGTTCATCAATGGCGAACGAGTCATGTACTCATCCAACACAGACACAGGACTCGGCTGCTCCTCCCAACACCTTTTAATCTCAGCCGTCGAGCTCAACTGCTCCGAAAATTGTACGGTGTCGATGATCTTCTTAAGCGCGTTCAAGTCTTCATTGCATTTCTCCAATGCCATGAGCAACTTCCTTCTCTTCTCTGCAGCTGATTCCGGCACCATCGTCATCGTTGTCGGCATAGCTTCCAAACCCATCAGGCGCGCCACCAGTGCAGGCGGAGTTCGGAAGTTTTGAGGCGAGTTTACGGAGTTTGACCGCCGTATCTCCGCCGGAAGTGTGGGGCTTCTGTGCACGTCGCAAGAGAGTCTTCTGAGATCATTGGTGGGTTTGATGTCTTTTTGCTTTTGGTTTTGTGGTTGCATTGATGATGGGGAAGCTTCTTGGGTTGGGACTGAGGGTTTTTGTTTTGTTGGAGGAGAAACCACATTCTTTTCTTGCTTCTTCCCTGAACATTTTGAAATTTATTAATCAGTGAGTGATTGATAACAATTTTTTTTTTTTCAAATTTGGAAATAAAAAGCAAAAATAATACATAATGATTCTTTAAAATATTCATTTTTGCTAATAATATTTAGAGCTCAAATACTCACAACAAAAATAGTTGGAAGAGATGAAATGGAGGGTTAAAAATTCACATATTATATTAGTATATATGCAACTTAAAAATTTTCAAAATGATTATGAGATTTGTGATTAAGTGACATTGTTCCAAGAACAATTTAGATTGGAATCCCATCTGTTGGGAGTAAAAAAAAAAAAAAAAAAATCATCTCAATGAGCCTGATAAAAAGAACTATATATTGAAAACATGTTTCAAATTTTTATTTTTTTATTGTCTAAAAAACAACATTTTAAAACCGTTTTAAGAAAACTGAGCCAATCCTTGACTCTTGTCATTTCCTATATTTTTGTCTACAAACAAGAAGGGCGTTTTCCAAAGTTTGAATAAACATTTTTCTCTTTCTTTGAATGAGTATAAACACAAAGAATTTGTGTAATTAAAATTAATTGGTAGCTACAAGAAGCTAGGCTTGACAGAGAAGAAGAAGAAGAAGAAGAAACAAACCGAAAGTAAGGAATTTGCGACGATTTTGGTATTTGGAGACAAGTTGGATAATGCCGGACATGCATCCGATGCTCTTAGCATGGAGGGTTTCCGCTGCTACATTTTCCCTGTGTGAAGATGATGACACCAAAGTATCTTGTCTCTTCATAGATCCCCAACCCCTCTCTCTCTCTCTCAGTTTTTATGAGTAAGAATTGTTTTGGGGAGATGTGGAAGAGAGCTAGAGAAGTCTATCTATGACTATGAGGTGTAGCAAAGCAATTAGCTATAGATAACGGTAGTAAATTTATTAATTGGTTTTTTTTTTTCTTTTTCTTTTGATAATAAATTTAATTGGATACTTGAAGGAAGGAAAGAAAGAAAGAAAGTGGTAGTGACTGTTATGTTTGTCTGATTTCTGAACGTAAAAGCAAAGCACGTGGAGTTCTTTTGAAAAAGCTTTCGTTCTTGGAGTACACCTTCATTTTTATGCTTCCTTTTTCAATTAATTTCTTCTGTTCTTTTATGCATATGTTACACCATCGATCCGATCATACTTTTAGTCCTCGGAGAGTATCTCCTCCTATTTAACCATGGATTACAAGTTTTCTCTATCTCTGACTCTTTGTATTAACAACTTTGTAACTCAACTGAAATTATTGTAACTCGATTGGTATTTTTATTTTTTTATTTTTTAAATTTCAAACTGGCATCTAAGGTTAACTCAACTGGTATTATTGTAACTATCACTTTAAAAAAATTTAGTCCATAAATTATTCATAATTTTAGTTTTACATTATTTTAGAAATGCACTACATAATGATATAAATTAAGGATAAAGTTTAGCTACAAAATTGGTTCTAACCTTAGGCTATAACGTTTCTCAATAAAATAAACATTACTATATATTTTAAAATTTTAACTATTGAATTGAATGTTCCTTATACTTTTAATACACATGTTAAATTTTATATTAATCGAATATTGTTTAGAATATGATCATAAGTTTATATTTTATACATAATTTTAAATTACAAAAATTTACAATTTAAACAATTTATTGATAACATAGCTATTGATATTTAAATTTCTAGAAATTTTGCAAGCATGAAGGATATAAGAAGAATATATAATTCAATAGTAGATTTGTCAAAATTCACCTCTAATAAAAAGATATTAAGTGAGGTTGCAGTCTTATGCTACAATAAATTTTGTAAGTAAACTTTATCCTAGATTAAATAATAAATTCAATTTACACAATGAGTAAAGAAAGATTATATAGGCATAAAAAAATATAAAAAAATAAACTTTTTTAGGGGGGGGGGGGGTGGTGGTGGTGTGTGGTGGATTGGCACAAGATCTATGTGACTGGTTCCACCAAGAAAAGGGCAAAGGACACAAGAAAACAAAGGGTACTAGTGACTTAAATTAAATGACTCTAGTCCAAGCGGCTGCGACCTATGACACCACTGCTCTTTATTTGCGTTTGGCAACTTGCTAAAAATACAAATATTGGCAAGTACACTGTAGGCTATAGTTATAAAAATAAAAATAAAACTTTGCTTGGATTTTTATATAAAATAAAAATGATTTTTCTTTACAATAAGTGGGAGGAGTTGAAGCACTTAACCACAAAATGTTTTACAACTAAAAAAACATATTTGTTTTTATTATAATTGATTATATAAATTTAGGGTTAATTGCATTTTTTATCTCTCAAATATGAGATTTATTTGATTTTAGTATCTCAATTTTAAAACGTTTAATTTTGCTCCTTCAAAATTGTTAGGGTCATATTTTTTTTTTATGTAATTGGCTAATTCTTTGACAAAATGCATGTTACTTATAATTGGGTAGATCTAAGTTGGATTTAATATATCAAGAAATATGTTATTCAAATATATCAAGTGTTAGTATTAAAGACATGAAAATTGATCCAAGAAACAAGTGAAGAAAAACGGTTTCATTACAACTCGACAGATAGCTACTATTGAGATTAAATGGGAAGCTCGACACAAAGCTCAATTTATCGAGAATTACGATTTCAAAATTTCTAGATCTGAAATTTGGTCCATACTGCATTATTTGTTTAGGGTTTATTTTTTCACAACCCTAAACATATGTAAGACTTATTTTAAGAGCCGTCATACACGGATACAGAGAGCAAGAGTTTAATTTTCTCTGTGAGAAGTTACTGCGTTTGTACGCCATAGGATTTTGTAACCAAATGCTTCCTAATCTTTATTGTTGACGAAATGAAGAACTTTGCAGCCAACACAATCATTCAAATTGCTGGAGTTAGTCACGTACTAGGATCCGTGTAAAGGAGTTAGTCACAGATTGAAGATTTGTGCATCAAATGAAAGAAAACTACTACAAGATCAAGTTCAATTGGGTATTGAAGAGAAGGTTCAACTGTAAGTTGGTATTTTGGGATAGCTAGGCCAGGGTAGTGGTAAGATTCTTTATACTTGTAACCACTTGATTATTGATTAGTGAATTTTTGGGAATGGTGACCTTAAATTCACTCAGTGGATTTTTTGCCTTACGAAAGGTTTTCCCAATTTGTCAACAAATCACTGTATCAATTTAATTTCTGCTGCATTTAGTTTATTTAGTGATTTGTTAGTGCTTCCACGATTTGCATATAATTTGAGCTAATTAATCAATTTGGGCAACTAAATTAATTAACCGGAGTTAAGCTATTTTAACCCAACAAAAAATTTAAATTGTAATAATTTAGTCCTCTTGTTTATTTTTCAATTTAAATTGTAATAATTTACACGATTAATAAAATCCATTTCCCTCTTCCTTGTGTGTGTTTGTTTCTATATAATAAAAAAAAAGATGTTGAAATACCCAATATTTTAAGGGTTCAAAATCAATTTACATCACATTTAAGGGACTAAAATCGAACCAATCCAATATTTTAAGGGATGAAAATATAAGCAAGAAATGGACGGACAATAGATGAAATTAGTGACTAGTTTGTTACATTTCTTTTAAGATTTGAAGAACAAAAATCAAAGTTTTAAAATTGAGGAAAGAAAATCCAACAAAAGCCCATATATATTTGATGCCATATATCCCTTTCTTGAAGAAGCCAGTAATATATATGCACTATTGACTTTGCCGTTTCATTGCTCTGAAGTGCAAGTGACTCTCGATAGATGCCAAAAGAACATGAGTAATCCAGGCTATCTTGACAAACAAATCAAACGAGGATCAGAGTTTGATTTATTCATAATTCACATAGTTTTTCTTCTTAATTTTTCCCCGAAAGTACTTGAGCACTTTGTTTATTTCCTGAACTCTCCCTCAAATTACCATTCTCTCCGTGTCATCATGAGTGTCATGTTTGATAAAAATTTAAAAATACAAATATTAAGATACGAAAATATTATAAGTCAACTCACATTTTATGATATTTTTCATTGCTACACCCTACACATACTCCTATTTTATTTTGATTTTATATTTAAAAGGCAATGAAAAATCAAATAGTGAATAGTTTGACAATAAAATAATGGACACTTATGTTATGACACCACGAAAAAGATAGGAGAACGCTAATCGCAAAATATGAGTATCCATTATTTAACAATCTTCTAAATATAAGTATCCATCATGAGAGTTCCAAATAAGATTAAAGTTTTCGGTTGGAGAGTATGCCACGGAATTCTGCCAACACAGGTTAATTTATTAAAAAGAAAAATTACGGGTGATAATGTTTGCTCGATTTGTACTCAATTTCCTGAGACCGAGATACATGCTTTATGGGACTGTCTTGCAGCTCAGGGTGTGTGGGTTGGGAGTCGGATTAAATTGCAGAAATGCTCTCTCAGCCAACAAGACATGTTATAGCTGTTTGAATATCTGATGGATAGACTGGACCTAGAGGATGTGGAATTGTTCTTGTTGTAAGCTTGGATTATTTGGAATCAAAGGAATAGTGTGCTACATGGAGGGAAGCTCAAGGATCCAGGGTAGCTGAACAAACGTGCTGCGGAGTATTTGGCGGAGTTTAAGCAGGCACAAGAGCACCTATCTGTCCCACCGAGGCAGTCTGATGGGAATGTGTGGCGACTGCCTCCTCAATCACTCTTCAAATTGAACTTCAATGCTGCCATCTTTAAGGAGAGTAATAGCTCTGGCTTCGGTGCTGTAATCCGGAACGAACAAGGAGAAGTGATGGCTGCATTGTTTGCCATAGGGCCAGCGGTAACCTGTAGTGAGGAGGCTAAGACAATGGCTTGCAGGAAAGCCTTGGAATTTGCTGTTGATGCGGGCTTTTCGAAGCTAGTGGTTGAAGGAGATAATGCTAATGTCATGAGAGCAGTTTCCTCACCAACTCCGAATCTATCTATGCTTGGAAATGTGATTGTTGATATTCAATTTCTTCTCTGTGGGTTAAGGAGGGCTTCTACTAGTTGTATTAAAAGAGGTGGCAATAGGGTAACTCATGTGCTAGCAAGACATGCTAAAAATTTAGATTGTTAGGACATATGTGGAACATGTTTAGAACATACGTCGTTTAGTATTGGCTAATCCTTTGACAAAACGCACTTTACTTGTAATTGGGTAGATCTAGGATGTGTTTAATATTTCAAGGAACAAGAGTTCAAGCCCAAATATTAAAGCCATGCAAATCTCTCCAAGAATCAAGTGAAGAAGTGTTATGTTTTAAAACTCGACAGATAGCTCGACAGATGTATCTATTGAAATTTAAAATGTGAAGCTCGACAGATAAGCTCGATCGAGAATTACGAAAATTAGTTTTTCAGATCTGATTTCACGCATATCTATGTGTATTTGTATAGAGTTTCTTTTCTCACAACCTAGACATATATAAGGATTATTTTAAGGGCCGTCTCACTTGATAAAACTAGATGCAACTTGATGCAAAGGTTTTATGCAAGCATATTGTGACCGGAGACATATGCCCTACTTCAGCTTTCTCTTCAAAAAGCTGCGCGTTTGTATGCCGTAGGGTTTTGTAACCAGGGAGCTTCTTAATCTTCATCGTATGGATGAACTAAAGAACTTTATAGCCAACATCATTCTCAAGTTGGTGTGTTAGTCACATACTTGGATTCGTGCATTGATTGGTTAGTCACGTACTGGGAGCCGTGCATTGAAAGGAGAGATTGTCACTATATTACAAGTCCAATTATGTATTGGGGTAAATATTCAATTGTAGGTTGGTAGAAGGTATTGGGATTCCTTTACTTGTAACCGCTTCTTTTGATAATAATGGATTCTCGAGAATGGTGACCTTAAATTCACTTAGTGGGGTTTTGTCTCGGTGGTTTTCCCCATTTATAAACAAATCACCCATGTCAAATTTAATTTCCGCTATATTTAGTTTATTTGGTGATTTGTTTGTGCTACCACGCTTATTGCATGTAATTGAATCTAATTAATTAACTTAGCTAATTAATTGATTAATTTACCAAAAGGGTCAATACATTCTTGGCCTATCATAGATGATGATATGTATTGGATGGAGGATGCACCTTCGAATGCCTTGGAAGCTATGTACCAGGATTCACTCTTACTGAATACATCAATACCACGCTTATTGCATGTAATTGAATCTAATTAATTAATTTGGCTAATTAATTGATTAATTTATCAAAGGGAATACATTCTTGGCCTATCATAGATGATGATATGTATTGGATGGAGGATGCACCTTCGAATGCCTTGGAAGCTATGTACCAGGATTCACTCTTAATGAATACATGAATGACAGTTTCATTTTCAAAAAATATGAGTTGGTGTTTCATCGCTACACCTTACACATACTCCTATTTTATTTTGATTTTATATTTAAAGGGTAATGAAAAATCAAATAGTGAATAGTTTGACAATAAAATAATGGACACTTATGTTATGACACCACGAAAAAGATAGGAGAACACTAATCCCAAAATATGAGTTGGTGTTAGTCAGAAAATTTGTTCTTACATTGTAAATTAATGTGAATAGCCTTTAACCATTGCGCACCTTTGGTGCGATACTTCACAAGTATAAGTGATTGTGGGGTGCGGGGAGTAAGGATCGAGATTCAAGTCTTTAAAAGGGAGCTTCACACATATATACACTTAGATTAAGTTAGAGTAAAATTTCTATTTTGTAAAAAAAAAAAAAAAAAAAAAAAACTTGAATAGCCTTTAGTTCAAGAATAAACAGAAAACTTAGTGAATGGACAATGATCAGACACTCACCAATCAAGGATAATGGTCAGTCCAAGATAGTATATAAAATTGCATTCACTTAACCAGAGCTTTTGATATCTGTCATGTAACTTACCTTTTGAAAAGAAAATTCACAGAGGGGAGGTATAGAATGGAAATTGTGAACACAGGAGTCCATGGGCTGTGCTTTTGCCATATGTTTATCTTTTTAAAAACTTCAAGAACTCACACTCTCTAAATAGAAATCAGATTTTATTGATTGAACATTGAATACAAGCAATTGAGTTAATAAATAATATCTACACACTTATATACACTAACCAAAAAAAAAAAAAAAACTAACTCCCTGTATTAGTCTACCTATCACTGACCAACACGTGGAACTAGGTAATAACAGAAATTGGTTCTAAACTCTCTAAGTGATACGGCATCGTTTCTTCAAAACTACTAATGAACTGCTCATGAAACGGCACCGCTCCAATTAAATCCAATAGCTCCTTACTAACCCAAAACGACCCGTAACTTGATCTCTGTTTAATGAATCCTGATACGACCCCGTTTTGTGTTCTAAACCTTTTTCTTTGTTTTCAACCATCTTCTAGCTCTAGGAGAATTTGGAAGGTAAGAGTAAGGTGTGTCACAACAACCTCTAATTTCAAAGTTCATTCCATATGCAAACCTCCTAAAAATGCTTGTTTCGATTCTTTTGTTGTGTTTTTTAGTAAATGCATACTATTCCTATGAAAATGCAAGCAATCGATGTTGACATTTTTATGTCGTGGGTTTGCATAATTATTGTTTTATTTTTTTAATAATACTTGGATTGATTAGAGTGTATTTTGGTAAGCATTTGTTAGACCTAATAGTGAATAGTAACCACTGTTATAGGTAGCCCTTAATGGGATGGGTTGGGTTATGCATTTTAAGTGTTAGAATGTATAAGGATTGAAGAAGAACAAGTTCAGAGGATTGAAGAAGATGGAGTCTAGAAGAAGAAAAGATAGAATTAGTTGCTGCCACAATTTACTTAAGTTGTAGTCATTTTTGTACTTGTAACTATAAACGACAAGTCGTTTTATATAGTGTTTAGTAACTTGCTTAATTACAGTTTAGATGACAAGTGTCATATTTCTATTGGTTCCTTGTTGTTAACTTAGTTTGTTAGTCAGTTAAACTTTTCCCACTCCCTCTGCTCTTGCTATAAAAAACCAAAGCTTGTAATTATTCAGTAATACAGAATCATTCACAGAAACTCTCTCTCTCTCTCCTCCATTGTTAAAGGGTTGAGCTTGTATAGTTTCTAATATGATATCAGAGCAGAACTAGCACAATATATAACACCAACTAATCTCCTAGTTCAATTCTCCTATCTTTACTCTTCAAATTCATGTTTTCTTTTACTCTTTGTGCATCAAGTAGAATCAATTTCTATATTGTTCTTGATTCTTTTCTTGCACTAGCTCTTCGCTTGAATTTCAGTTCTATTCATGTTATTCGGTTAATCTATGATTTGGATTTTTGTTTTGAATCAATTTTCTGATTTTGGTTCAATTTGTGTCAAATTCTCTAAAATTTGCTTGATTCTTGATCTTAAAGAAATTCAATTCTATAGCTTGATTGAATTTGATCATGTCTACTACTGCATCTACTTCAACTCCACCTACTCAAATTTGGATTCAAGTCCCTAATTTTTTTTTTCTTTCCAAATAGTGATTATCTTGTCATGTCACTTCTGGTTCAACCTCTCAACGAGGAGAACTATAACACTTGGAATAGATCTGTAATCGTGGCTCTAGATGCAAAAACCAAGATTGGTTTTTATTGATGGTTGAATTCCAAAGCCACAATCACCATTTGATCCTCATTATGTTTCTTGATGTAAGTGCAATAGTATGGTTTTATCTTGGTTGTTCAATTCACTTTCAAAGGAAATTCAAGCTAGTGTGATCTACTTGCAAGAGAAGTCTAGGTTGATTTGTTGCACAAGTACTCTCAAGGAAATGGCCCTAGGATTTTCGAGTTGAGAAAGCAGTGAGTTCGGAATGCACTACGGCTTTTCTATTAGAAAAAAACATAAAATTGATCAAACCGGGTTTGAAAGTTTTGAAAAAAAAAAAAAAAAAATAGAGATGAACATTACAAGAGTAGGAAAAGAAAATTGCCCGCTTAGGATCCTTCCCTAAATGTCACCATCCATTAACTTTCTTAACAAGCTCAGCCTGTTGTAGATTTTACCAAAGGAGTAATTATGAAAGAACAAATGAATACATCAAGTAAATAGAAATTAGTGATTGACTTAGAGGCACAATTGAATGTTATTCTTAGACAATATTTGCTCTCATACGCAAGTTGCTAAAGAGTTTCTACAAACTTATCTCCAGGACACAAGTTTATTGAGTTCTATAAATAGCAATTTTGAAAAATATCTACAGGATTTCTTGTGTTTCTTTGTAACTTACTATTGTGTGCTTATTCTCAACACTGAGAAACCCAGGGTCTTGCTATGTGGGTGTCTGGGTGCTCGTTCTTATGGTTCTCACGTATTAACAAGCACTTGGAGCATGTGGAGATCGTGGTGATGATTGGGAAACATGAAAACTTCTGCTGCGTGCACAGATTAAACCTTAATTATTTGATGCTTAGCCATTCCTTCACCCTAAATAAAGAATCCTCTTCAATGGGTTGCTAATTTCTAGTATATATTAATGAAGACACAACCCATTTATAAACTAAACTAAATCACCATTTTGAAGGCAAACTCATATTTGTGGCCCCCGAATATGGGAAAATGATTTGTTTTGTGCCTCTTGAATGACGTGCAGCCGAGTAAGTGTTCGAGTTTCTTGGTATAAGTCATATGAACTGTGGTGTTGTTCTGATTTTGGTTATAAATGAAAAGAAGTCAAATAACTAGGACAATTTTTACGTGCCCACATGTCAGGTCCTACCCTTTTCTGTAGATGATAGAAGTGGACAGTGAGGCCAGTGGCAAGACAAGGCCTTTATGTTGATAGGTTTTTATACAATCATATTAAATAATTAAATTCTACATTTCTTAGTTTATACTTTAGGGACAATCTGTAATATAAGATGGCTGGTGCTTTATAATTGTGCTTTGGTATGAATTGAGATGGAATAAGTGATTGACTGCTACTGGAAATTCCTATTTACTCCAATTGTTCTTGAACTTGAAGAGTAACGTTAATTTTTGTTATTGTCTTTTGGTATATATATTACATAGTTGAGGTGGGGAATTCGAAACTTGGGGATGTCTCTATTGAATGCGCCAAGAGGTGCCAGTTGAGCTTCAAGCTCTTGGTAAGAGTACCGTTAATTCTAACGTAAAGAGAGTGATTGTACAAGTAATTTCTTTTTCCCAAGCCCTTTATTAGGTACCGCTTCAATTATTGCCTTTTTATTAAATTTCAATAGAAATAATATGTTAGTAACCATATATCAAACCAAGCATGCACAAACCACTCAATGCCTCATAAATCTGAGCCCTGAGGTTGCCATAAGAAAGGAGCATCAGCATTTTCATCACTGCAGTAGAGGCAAGGGTGTTGAGCAAAGCCTCCTGCCTCTAAAGACTTCCTAGCTAGCAGCACAACTTCTTTGTTGCTGAGTGAACCTAAATGATCCTTCAATACCATCTGGACAGCATTACTGAATGCTCCATACGCCTTTCCTCCGGTCATCATTGGGTTCATGTCTGCAGAATTCTCATTGGCTTGACACCCACTAAGAAGAATTCCTTCGTCTGTCTTCAATGACTCAGACAAGTCCAGCTCATGTGGATGTAAATGAAACTTATGGCTCGCATCATCTCCAAATAATTCTAACAAATGAGTGCCGATATCAGATGTGTTTATGCTTGTCTGTGATGTTAGATGTTGTAGAATTGATTCAAAGGGAATGGTCTTGGGGCTACATGATTGCGGCAATGTGCCATCGTTGGTGACAGAAGAGGGTCCAATTTGCTCTTTCTCTTTGTCAATTAGGCCTCCACTGTTGCATGAGTCTGAGAGAATTGTGAAGCTTGCTCCCTTTGGCAGGCAATTCACTAATTGCCGGAAGTCCACATCTACATATTTAGTGGCATTAATTTTTATTTAGTTTAGTATGACAAATTGACAATGAGAAAACTTTCTTGTGATAATAAGAAGTTTGAAAGAATTGCAAAAGCATTGTTAACAAATGTTGACTAATGTTTTATGAGAAAATCTTTAATTGCATCATGTCCAAGGGTACTAATTGAAAGTGCCAAAAGCTTTATCAGCAAACAAGCCAGGAAATTTAGTACTGGGGATAATATACAAAAAGAAAGACAAGGGATCATGATGGTACATACCAGTGATTAGATTGAAATCACAAGGCACAATTGCTTCATCCTGCCTAAAGGGATGCCCAGGTTTGGCTGATGGAATCCTTGTTCCATGTCCACTATACTGAAAGAATAGGACATCTCCAGGTTCAGCCTTCTTGAGCATCTGATCAAGTGCCTTCTTAATGTTAGCACCAGTGGGCATGACTAATGAACCAGGTGCATCAGTCAAGAGCTCAATATGGCTGTGATCGAACCCAAACCATTTAACAAGCACGTCTCTCATGGCCAAAACATCGTTTATGCATCCATTTAACTCATGTGGGGTGTTGGGGTAATTGCAACCAACCAAAACAGCTAGCCTCTTGTTTCCATTCTCCATTTTTGCAGGCAATTTGAGTGAAAACCAATAAGATGTTTGTCTTTGAATTTCTAAATGGTTTTTGGTTCTTTCATTTGATCTCTCACAAAGTTTCAGCTTTATAATGCCTCATGTGTCATGATTCACATGCGACTTTTTATTCAAGCAACCTATGATGTCCTATTAATTGGCTTCCAAGTATGGGAAGTATACATTTGAGCAGAAAGAAATATGCTTCAAGGCTTCAACTTCCATAAAATTGGAATAGTTTAAGGGTTCTACGCATCTACCATTTTTGTTTATTGATTTATTTATATTTTATAGTCATAATACATTGCTGTCATATTTCACACGCAAGAGCACTATGGTGTGACAGTATGGAATATCCTTTTTTTCATTTTTTCCTTCTATTGGTTAGTGATTATAATAATTTATCCATCCAAAGATTATTGTAATTCTCTAATCAAATATCCATTCTTCCATGGGATTGAATTCAACACCTCTTCGAACTGTGGTAGTTTTTGCCTTTACAGCTTTCTGTCCTAACACATGATTACAAAAATACCACTTCAATATATAATTTACATAAATTATTTGGTCTTTAATTAGGTTGTAATTCTAATCTTTGCGGCTCAAAATGTCATCCCATGACAGGGAAGAAAAAGAAAAAAGAAAAAAGAAGGAACGTTTGCCATTTTACTGTAATCTCTGCCCAAGCACAAATGGATCATGAAACAAAAACCCACAATGGCATTGGCGTCGCTTCCCTCCGTTGGCCAGGTTCTACTGCAAATCACCAAAGCCGCACCACAAAAATCTCTCATGCCAACACCCAAAACCACCTCAGTACCTCACCATTTTACCCTTCATAAAAACTATCATTGGTCTTGACCACCCATGCTCCTAAACTGTAAACCAGACCCAAGCCACCACATAATCCATCATAAAACCCACCATAAAACCCAAAGCTGAGAATCACATTGGCAACAAGCATCATCAATGCCAAAACTGGAATAAGATCTCTGTCATTTATTTTTATTTATTAGGCACTATAGCTCTGCAAAACATATTGCACATGTTTAAAGTAACAAACTTAACAATAGTAAAGTTCGTTCGAGCAAACAATTATCAATATATTGAACTCTACAAAGAAACTTAAAAAGAGAAATGCACAAACTTTTGATTCCATCAAAATTTCCTTTTGAGCATACAGCAAAACTACAATGTTTCGGCTTTGATACTATCATATTCTGATGCCTATCTGCTCAGAGGCTAATGTTCTATCAGCAAAATTGGTTTAAACAAATTAGAGAGACAGCATGAACTGATGCCACAAATTCTTTGGTATTGAACAGCAAAATTTGGTACACGGATGGTTTTGCAATGAAGACACCAGACAACTCCTCGACGACATGCCAACAATGGGTGTGGATAATATTTCCATAAACCTTGCTGAAGTGCCCACAAGTTACTACTCCCCTTCATTTCTTGGCACTTGTAGAGCATAAATATCGAAACATGTATTCATTGGAGGAACAAGTATCTGCCAAATCCTGATGTGTTCTAGTAATTGCTTTCTGCAAATGCTTCTATTAATCTCTGTAGATATCTGTAAGGGATTGATGTAGCAACAGCTGGTATATCTACTGGACTGATGGCAAAGATGCATTTTTTAATTAGAGAATCCTCATTTAAACGAAGGCTAAGAATCAAAGCTCTGTTTTTTTTATCTTCATTTAGTGCTGCGTCAACTGCCTGTATAACCAGATAAATAAATATATAAATGAAGTAAAGACAATAGGCATAAGAAAAATACTGCTACTAAACCGAAATGGATAGTGGTAACAGAAAAGGAAAACACTGCTATTAAATAAGGAAAATAGTGATATTTCTATTTAATATCTATTAACTAATTGGCTACCCAATGTGATCAAATTCTAATCAAAACAATATTTGAAAAACCGAAAGAGGTTTTGTTAATTGGTTAAAACCGAAAGAGATGCAATCTAGAAAATTATTTTTTATGATCTTCATTTTCGTATCATAAGCAATGGTTACAGTTTAAAAGGGGTATACCTCTGGTGTAACATCTATGTCAAGGTCTGTGGAATCAAAGATAAAGGATTCGTCGATTGAATATACTAGCACCCCCTCTGTTGTTGCTTCTGCAAAGCTCCGTCCAGTAGGTGCAATTCTGAGGCACTTTGTACGAATAACAGGCCTGCCACGGTTAGGCATGTTATAGGTTTTTACTTTAAAAAGAAAAAGAAATTGCAACCTATAGTGGTCAGGTATAATCTTTGAGTAGTTCATTACTTCATCATAGGGTTCTATATGAAGCAATAAAATGCTATCCTTTACAGTCCTCCCAAAAAAAAAAAAAAAAAAAAAAATCATTTTTCCAAACACCAATTTCGTATAGAAATGTAAAGACAGAAGAATTTATCTAACGAAATGTTTTTATATTGGCTAGTCACACATGCACCTAGAATAATTTATATATTGAAATGTCGAATTAACAATTGAACATAAATATGTTATGGAAATGGAGCAACTGTTATTTGCTATCCTGTTTGACATTTTGGTGAGAGTCATGTCCACTAACCAAAAAGTTTAGGAACTAGATACAGGGACATGGAATAAATTTCTTTAAAAAAATGCACAAAAAGCTCAAAATTTAGGTGTTACAAATTAATTATTAGGTTATAAATGTTGAGAGCAGGACAAACTAATCTAAGTCAATTCTGTCAATTGAAGTAGCAATAATATGATATGTGTCAGAATAAGTACTTCATTTTTAAATATATTGCCCAAGATATATATATATATTATTTTCCAGCGCATAGTCAAGGATTTATGTGCATTGTCTTCAACAACCTCTGAAAAGGGGAAAAATGCGTATGTGTACAAAAGAATTTGATAACTAGATTATTATTTTTATAAGTATAATTTAATAACTTTATTACTTAATGCCTTTTTAAAAAAAAAAAATGTTAAGAAATTTAGACCCCGGTTGATAGAATTAACAAGTTTTAAACACAAGTTGTTAATTAGATTTATTATGAATAAACTTTGTTAAAACAAACTAACATCAATATCATGCATAACAAAATAGTAAATAAGGCAAGATATGATGATCTAGGAAAACTAATAAAACAAATTAGTTTTACAGTAAAAAAACCTGGGGGAAACCTTCCTTAAAAGCAATTCACTATAATAAAGAAAAGTTTTAGATCTAGTACAAAACTTTTGTCCCTAGACTTTACAATCCCTGTAGATGAACTTACAATAGGTTTCTTCTACCGCTTAAGAACCTTTGAACTCTTCTATATATGAACGCCACCCTTTTTGCACGGATCTCAGTACGTGACTAACCAATGATGCACAACTCCTAATACGTGACTAACACACCAACTTGAAGAAGATATTAGCTGCAAAGTTCTTCACTTCATTAACAATGAAGATCAAGAAGCACTTGGTTACAAAACCCTAAGGCGCAAAGACGTAGTAGCTTCTTTTTTAGAGAATAAGGCACTTGGTCACTTTTTGCATGTGTTCCCCTTGTATTATTTTATGTGACGGCCTTTAAAATAAGCTTTATATATATCTAGGGTTATGAAAAAAGAAACCCTACACATACATGTCAGCATGGGCCGAAAATCAGATCAGGAAATTCTGATTTCGTAATTCTCGATAGATACAGCTGTCAAGCTATCTGTTGAGACCTTGATAGATAGGTTATATGTGCTGTCGAGCTTTAATGAATCGACACTTCTTCACTTGTTTCTTGGACAGATTTGTATGACTTCAATACTAGACTTGAACTCTTGTTCCTTGAAGTACTAAACCTATCCTAGATCTACCCAAATAAAAGTAAAGTGCGTTTTGTTAAAGGATTAGCCAATCCTACATTGACATATGTTCCTAACATGATTCACATATGTCCTAACAATCTCCCCCTTTGGCAATCTGTGACAAAACCACAACAAACAAATGAACATATGAGAGAAGTCATAAATCACTCAACTCATACTCACTTATTAAATACAATAAAATTTATCATAACACAAACTCTTGAAAAACTTTACAAGAAGAGAGTTCATGGCATGATAGACTTTGACAACCTGTATTTCTGAAACATTTTAAACAAAACTCATCAAAGCACCTTAGTGTGAAACAGAAATAAAAGATTGCATATAATAAAGAAACTTGTGTATAAAGAGAGAAAAGAAACAACACATGTAGAGGTAGGTGAAGAAGACATATATCATATATATATATATATATATATATATATATAAAATAAGCACAATGTATGTAAACATGGTCACAAGACCAATGTACAAGAAGCTAAAAGAAGCTCTTAAAACAACAAGGAGGTAAACACTCCCCCTAACTAGATGAAACACAACTCTCCCTTACAAAGGCATGTATTTCTCTCCCTAACATGTAGAATTTTAAAAAGAAACCACATTTTCTCCACAATTTCTCCCCCTTTTTGTCATGATTGACAAAAGGTACAAGAAGTTAGAAAGCTTCACCTGAGAAACATAAAAATGATTAAGGGGGCACAAGGGATCCATATAAATGCATGAATGTAATGAAACAAGATGCTATGGATGAAAAGATAACAGAAAGATGCAAAACATGGAAAAAAAAATGCATGCAAGAGGATCTCGACAGATCGAGAAGTTGTCGAGCAGCTATCGAGCAAAAGCCAACCTCGATGGATCGAGAATCTGTCGAAGATCTATCGGCCAGATAGAAAGTTTCTCGATGGATCGAGAAGCTATTGAGACAAAGTCCAGAAAGCTCGATGGATCAAGATGGCGTTAACTACTGTCGAGACAAGAAGAAAGAGGGGCTCGATAAATAGCAATCTGTCGAAAGCTGTTGAGAAGCTGTCGAGATGTGCAAAAATAGTTTTTCAAAGAAGAGAAAACACAAAAATGAATGTAATCAAGCATGCTACTCAACCAAAGATCTAAACAACATTTTAAGCTCTCAAAAACATCTCTCAACAAAAAAATGTCAAGGATATAGATCCAAAACACACACACACACACTAAACAAGTCTAACCAATTTTATATTTAAAAAATAAGTCAAGATAGTGTAGTGAGTATACATTAACACATGTATTTCTTGTGATGACCAAATCACATTGTACTTGCACATGTATCAAAAGTAACAAGAATTTGCGTGTTGTGTGGAAAAAAAACATCGCAAGATTGCATAAGTGTCTACATGTTATGACGATTTGAGATATGAGAAAATCAATTTTAACTCACACAAAATCATAACTGCTTGATGGGAATAATTACCTTTGAGGTACATCCTATAACTCCCACCTCTCCTAGAAGATACGCTTGCAATAATATATAAAGTATTTTGTTTCTTTTTGCTTTTGTTTTTCTTTGCATATTTTCTTTTAAGCAAAACATGCATGGGCATATAAAAGAGAGAAAAGAAATACCCAATGATGTTAAGCTTTTAACATTGCATTTTTGCTATGCTGAAGCATACAAATATCATTTCATGATTGGCAGGCAACAGTGGCGAGATGGTTATTTATGCCTTTCTCTTAGGATTTTCTAGTTCTTCTCGTCAAAAAGAGTGATACGAGTGTTAAGTACAAAAGATTACTTAATCTTACTCATCACAAACACGAACCACAAAGCTCACTTGCTTAGTTGTGCATAGATATGTTCATCTAAGCTACAAAGGATACAAAGTTTAGAGAACTTTGTTTCAATGGCTATCCAAGGTACACAAGTACCAATGTACACAAACACACTATTTTTGCATTTTTCTGATTTTTTCCCCTTTTTTTTTTTTTGAAAAAAAAATAAAATAAAAACTAAACAACCAAACAAAAACAGACAAACAACATGAAAGCATGAAAGAAAAATGCGGATGCATGAAGGCATGATTCCAAAACCAGATAAGAAATCAAGCAAAGAGAGTCCTACTTTAGATAGAAAGAATTAAAGCAGAGGACAAACAGAAAAGATAATTAAGTCTTAGGCTCCTTTCTCACCCACACAGCATGAGTCTTTGGCCGTGAAGATGAAAAGACACGTGTCTTAGTATGTCTACTAAAGGACATAGAAGAATTAGAATTCTCCTGAAATTGAGTTAAAAAGCTCAAAGCTTTTAATAACTCTCTAAACAAAGGTGTAGGTCCTTGAGAGGAAACCTGTGACCGTTTGGACACTTGCTTTTGAGGATACAACTTAAAGCAATTAAAACGAATGTGTCCAGAAACACCACAATGGTGACAAACATGAGGTCTAACAAAGGATTTAGAATTAGACAAATCAGCTATGGATTTCATACCTTTATCACCTTTCTTAGATTGGGGTACAAAGACAATCTTTGATCCAAAAGCCGTGGGAGAGGAGGGGCCGGAGGAGACAAATGTCAATTTTGTGCCACGTGTCTCATCTAATTTCTAATTTTTGTACCAAGTGAATTATTGAATGCAAAAATAAATTTTTATAAAAAAGTCCAAATCTAATTAGATTATAAATTGTAGTTCAATAAGATTCCAAATTTGCTCCATATGTCCATCTAATTTTTTAATTTTTGTAGTAAAGGTATTATTAGGTGCAAAAATGATATTATATTAAGAAAAAAAAATACAGATATTGTTTATCTCTAAAGTTAATCCTTTTTATTTGTTTGAAAAATAAAAAATATATATATTTATAAATTATAATAGATGAAAATTATTAACTTTTACCAAAAAAATAAATAAATAAAAGAGCCTCTTAGAGGCTAGTATATATATAATGAGAAACCATTACATATTTTAGAAATGTATGGTTTAAAAAATGTGTAAGCTAATACCATGTATAGGTTAAATCTTTTTTTTTTTTAAATGTATAATTTGAATCATGAAATTTTGATTAGGTAATTAGTCACATATTAAAATTTAAGAGTAGTGTAAATTTATATTAGATATTTGATTAGGTTTTTTATGATTCATTTATACTAGATTTCTTGTTTTTTCTATGGAACAAATTACTTGGCACAAAATTAACTCACAATTAAAATCTAATTTGAAATTTTTCTCTAATTTGATTGCATATATATATATATATATATATATATATATGTAGAGAGAGAGTGTTAGGAACTTGGTGGTTCCTAATGGAGATGGGTATGAATTGTAGGGAAATTGATGGAAATTGTAGGGAAATTGACTTAATTCGAAGTAATCGCCCTCCATAGAGAAAAAAGGAGATTAAGAGAGAAAGATGCACTAACAAAATGGTTTATTCTTCATTTGATCTCTCATATTGGATTACAATAATGTATTTATAGGAGACTAGCTCTAATCTCATTGGCTCACATGGCCTCATCCTATTGGTTCTATTATTCCCCATGTGCATTAATAATTCCAACATGTGCTAAACGTGATTAACATGTTTAGAATTGTAACTAACTAACTAAATCTCAATACACCAATTATTATCCATATGCTAATAGCATTCCTAACACAGAGAGAGAGAGAGAGGATCGTATAGGATCCCATTGATCCCACCAAAATTAAATTTTGTTTTATTTTATCATCATTTTGAGTGCTTTATTTAAAATTTGATAATTATAGACATGGATATATATTATGAGCTTAAAGAATTTGAACTTTGATCATTTTAAAGTTTCAATTTCATGTATTTGTATTCAAAAAATCTAATTGTTCTATAGTTGCTTGTATTAGATATTAGTTTTTGTTGTTTGTATACTAGAGAAAAAAATGGGAATTTAATTGATATATTTAGTTAGTCCTAGTGTTATGATTATTTGCTGGGGTTATGACATTATGAAGTTTTTTTTGTTTTTTGTTTTTGTTTGGTGATAGTACTAATTTGTAGTTAGCTAGTTTCCATTTGCTAACTTGTTTTGAATTTTGAACTTGGAACTTAGTAGTTGGAAAAGATTTTTCATATGTGTAAATAATTATTTTGGCAATTGGTTGCTAATTAAACATTTTCTGAACTTTTAAAATACATCGTGTTAAACACTTAAGTATCTTTATTTCGTTAGAATAGACGTAGCAATATATGATATAAAAATTACATCATATTGATGCAAATGTTTGTTTTTGTTTTTATTTTTGATGAAATCATAATTTATGTAATTATTAAATATACAAAATTTCTACCAATGTGTGTGTGTGTGTGTGTTTGGCTTTAAATTAGAAAATAAGTAAGATCTTATAATACTCGATTCCACCTACCTCCTATGATCCTATGTCAAACCCCAATTTTGACAACCTTGTATGTGTGTGTATTTATGTATATAATCACATGATTATGCATTATAATAGGGAATAATTACTCATTTTTTCTATAATTTTGTTGTTGTTATTCATGCATACCATATATTTGTTGAGTGAATAAAGTGCATAACAAGTTTAGTGCAACCAATCTCCTGAAGATTGATCTATAGGTTGGGCTGAATAAGTGCCAAAATCTTCCCATCTCCATAAACTGTCCTCTAAATTCAAAATTTGGAGAGTTCGAAACCTAATATTTCACCATAGATTCATGATCTTATACATGATTACTCGACATAATCACATCACAAACACACACAAACCCCTCTGAAAATTATGTTATTCTTGTTGCCTTTCCATATTTCAGCTCGTAGTTCAGCTCTCACCAGCTCATATATCTTCCCTCTTAGCCCGCACTCACTTAGCCTCAAACATTCCTTTTCCCTTTGCTGCATATCCTAAGTCCATAAATGCTTCCTAATCAGCCATAAACAACCCTTAAAGACTTAGTTTTAGCATTATTTCCAACATCCCATTACAAGCTTACACACCCACTCACTCAAAACAGCCTTTACTACCCCGCTCATACCCCACATACATATTCCACAGCCTTTACTATCCCGTTCAATATCTACTACACTGAGCTGGAATCTCTCTCTCCCTTCACACCATGCCAAATAACCACTTTCTTTTCACCATGGAGCCATTGATCTTTACGTTTTGTTTTTCTATTGAACGATATAATGTGTTTGTAATGATGGAAATTTTCCCTCATATTGATGTAGTATTAGCAAAAAGTACCCTAGACCCTTTTGACCAAAAGACATAAGAACTGCCTGAAGTGAACATCTTTTGAAATTTGTTCAATAATTGACTGTTGGACTATAAGTTTAATTTTACCCTATCGCTGGAGAATTTTATTTTATTGCATTGTTGTAACAGGACCACTAATCTATTAATTAACTATTATGAAGTGTTTTATTGGGCCTTAATGTTGTCCTTGTTAAGGTGTAGCCTTTATATCTTACTTGGATAGGCTTATCACTACACCGAAAGCCTTTGGGTATCATCTTAGAGCCCAACATTGAGTTTCGGCTTGGCCTCTCCATATTTCATTCGAGGACATCAATTTCCCCCTCAACACCTAGTTAATAACACTGACCATAATTGGGAAGGGAATCTCAAATTTTTTCTTGAAGAGATTCAAGATCCTCTAGAATTCCTACAGTAACTTTACGGTATAATTCTTAAAATCATAATACTCATTTTGAAGTAAGTTGATTAAATTTTGCCACGTAATGTTTATTTTTATGTTTATATTTATATTTATGTTTAACCTTTATTTTGAAGTTAAAATCCCTTGAAATAGAAAAAAAAACATTAAGGAGAGAAAGTAATTGTTTAATTAAAAAAATTAATTAAATATATTATAAACTGATTGTTTTTTTTGCTTAAAAAAGAGAAAGACAAAAATTTAAATACAAAAAGGAATTTGGTTATATCCATTGAATATCCCAAAGAGCAATTATCTTCAACCCCATGTTCATTAATAAAGACTTTACTTTTAACCTTGAATCTCTCATTTTGAATTACTAAGAGGTATCAACGAGTAGAACTGCAAGACTCTTTACAAAAAAATCTTCTTCTTCTTCTTCTTCATTTTTTTTTTTTTTTTTTTTTTTTTGGGTAGAGTACATAATTTTGTATTCTAACCAATAGCTATAAAGCTACCCATAATGAAAAATATAAAACTATTATTTCTCAATACCTATTCATGAAGAGTTTATAGGAACAAAGATACAAAAGATTTAGTCCAAAAATTTATTAGGTTTTATTTAATCATAGTTGTGGCCTTCTAAATTTTTATTGTAAAAGGATATAATTAACAATGTCATTTAGTTTTCCAGCACCAAAAGAGAAAACATGTTTTGGAAGAACCTTTAAAATAACAAACTAACAATACTGCAATGAGTGAATGTATGATAGTTAAAAGTATAAAGAATGTGACTGTTTGATAATTTTGTTTTTGCCAAAATTACACTTTTTAAAAATAAGAGTTTGAAAACGTCATATTAATCAGTTGTGACTGTTTGAGGTAGCAGTCAACAACATATAAAGGATGTGCATGAACATGATAATGGATGCGTGATATTTGTTAAGTCTTAGTGAAAAACAATACAAGGGACAATTGAGTTAGTCGTAAATACTGTTGTAATGTTAGTTTTACTTCGATCTATTGAGTTAATGTTTTTTGAATTTACATAATACCTATTACATTTATCTTAATTTAGTAGTTTTTTTCTTCCTATAATTGAGAAATAAATTCAATTTTTGTCCATCACAAGGATCGTTATCCCCTACGAATAGCAATACTGTAAAGTTCTTAATATCACATAATATTATGTTTGTGTTTGTGTTTCTCTTCTTTTTTGATATTAAATTATGCTACATAATGTTTATGTTTATATCTGTCTTCTACTTTGAAATTAGAAGCCCATGAACAACTGAAAGAATTAAGAAAAATATATAAATGTTTAATTAGACATATTTTTATTGAACTATATTCTAAAATTAATTGATATTCCTAAAAGCCGTCTTACATTTTTACCTAAAATTAGTTGATATTCCTCAAACGTTCAAGTCTACATTTACTCATTTGCCATATGTTCTAGCCTTGCTCAAGCGGGTTCACTGAAGTGTCAATTAATACCTTCAGTTTCTTGATCAACACTCTCAACGTACTGTAACTTCACTTGAGCGGCGCTCAATCTTGTTCAAGTAAGCCATTAAATAAAGTTTTCTAATTTTTTGCTTTTTCTTCATTCTTTAGCTTCCGAAGTAAGAATACTCATTATTACAACCTACATGTTTATTCATAACTATATACAAAACTATGTTATGCTTATAATGGACAAGTTCCATTTTCAACACTAACTATATACAAAACTATGTTATTTACTATAGACTCCTCATCTTGTAATGGAGGAATTCACCAATAGGTAAATTTGTAATTTTAAAACAATACAACAGTAAATATGAATTTTACTCTAAAATAAATTTGAGTTCGTCATAATCAAAACAACACAAAGAGCATGTCGATTGGACCATCTTATCAAAAGATCAAGCTATATCAAGGTTAATGGTAAATATGCATTCTTAGATGTTAAAGCATAAACCACATGATGATGGGTGATTAATTTTGACTAGCCCTTAAATGAATTAATTAAAATTAATTTCATGTCAAAATCTCATGTGTAATTTTTAAGAAAAAAAATGTAATTAAAAACAATCAAAAAATTCATGAGCCTTGCTAGAAGTCTTGCTAAGGCAAGGGGTGAAACCCAACCGTTTATTGGTATGTTCTTAACAATTATTTATTGGTTTTAATGCTTAGGTTTTTATGTTTTTGATTGTTTTACTCATCTAGAAAAGTGTTTAGTTCTGTATAATCCTTTGATTTATCGTAGACTCCGGGCACATTAAATGCTTAGTATTCCCTGTGAACTAATTCACTAGTTTTGTTTTGCCTAAAATCAATGAATTGCATGAAACTACCTTAGACAATTAATTCTTGAGTTTTTATTGTTAAATCATCCGACTAAAATCATCATTCGTATGAATTTTAGTTGAGTTATAAAATAAATATTGTTAAGACTACTAATAGATGTGTTGTGTGTGGATCCCTAAATCTTAGTGCCTTAATATATTGTTATTTTCTCTCAATTTAAATTACCTTTACCAAACTATCAAAAATCTCTTCAGTTAAACTTTATTACTAAATTGACCACATCCATGAGCACAATAGAAAGGGTAAGTTTTCATCTCAACCACAACCAAACCCCCAAGGTCAATTTTGTGTTGATGATTGTAGTTCATCTAAAAATAAAGTGAGTCAAGTTAAATCTGTAACTACTCTTCGTAGTGGAAAAATTATTGAAAAAGATATTCCTAAAAGCAATACACATTATGAGTCTTCCAAAATAAAGAGTAGTGATTAGGTCCTTGAGTCTAAATCTATTGAAATTGAAAGGTGTCTTATCCCTGCTCCTTTTCCCCAAAGGTTGATTTCCCCTCAAAAAGTGAATCAAAATTTTGAAATCCTTGAAGTGCTTAAGCAAGTTAAAGTGAACATTTCTCTTTTGGATGCCATAAAGCAAATTCCATCATATGCTAAAATTTTGAAAGATTTGTGTATAGTTAAGCGTAATCTTAATGTACATAAGAAATCATTTTTGACTGAACAAGTTAGTGCAATCATTCAAAACAATAGACCTCCTAAGTTCAAAGATTTAGGTTGTCCAACTATTTCATGTGTGATTGGTAATTCAAAAATAGAGAAAGCTTTGCTTGATCTTGGGGCAAGTGTGAATCTTTTGCCATATTTAGTGTATGAGCAATTAGGTCTAGGTGAGTTAAAACCCTCTTCCATAATTTTGCAACTTGCCGATGGATCTATAATTGTACCAAAGGGTGTTGTTGAGGATGTTTTGGTTCAAGTGGGCAAATTTTATTTTCCTGTTGACTTTATTATTTTGGACGTGCATCCTGTTTCTAATGCTAATTCTCAAATATATGTGATTTTAGGACGCCCATTTCTTGCAACTTCTAATGCATTGAAAAATTGTAGAAGTGGGGTCTTAAAATTATCTTTTGGCAATATGACCCTTGAGCTTAATATTTTTAATGCTTGTAAGCAAACTAGGGATGAATAGGATGTGCATGAAGTTAACTTGATTGAAACAATTGTTCAAGACCAAACATTAGAAACTTGTTTAGTCAATTCATGTGATTTTAAATTTGATGAGAATTCCGAAATTGCATACATTCATTGTCTTTTGGAATTTGCACAGGAATTGGAAGTGAGCAATTGGAAATTAAAATATGAGGAGTTGCCACCTTGTGAGATAAAGTTGTTCCCATCTAGTGAGCAAGTACCTAAATGGAAGTTGAAGCCCTGGGCAAATGATCTCAAGTATGCTTTTCTAGGAACCGATGAGACTTTTCCTATGGTAATATCTTTTGAACTTGATTCCTTGCAAGAATGTAAGTTATTAAATGTTTTGAGTAAACATAAGGGTGTCATAGGAAGGAGCATGGCTAACATAAAAGGACTTAATACATTGGTTTGTACTCATAGGATTTATTTAAAGGACAATGACAAACCATCTAGGGAGACTAAACAAATTTTGGAGAAGATGGTTAACCCAAATCGTAAAGATTGGTCTTTGAGGTTGAATGATGCACTTTGGGCGTACCGCACTGCTTATAAAAATATTTTTGGTATGTCTCCCTATAGACTTGTTTATGGTAAAGCTTGTCACTTGCCTGTGGAATTGGAACATAAATCATATTGTGCAATAAAGATGTTTAACTTTAACTTAGACAAGGCTAGTTCATTGAGAAAATTGCAATTGAATGAGTTGGAAGAAATTCGGCATGATGCATATGAGAATTCTAGGATTTCTAAAGAAAGAATGAAGGTTTTTCATGACAAACAAATTTTAAGGAAATCTTTTGAACCATCTCAAAGAGTTCTTTTGTATAATTCTAGGTTACATTTGTTCCCCGAAAAATTGAGATCTAGATGGACTGGACATTTCATTGTTAAAAATATTTCCCCCCATGGTGCCATAGAAATTGAAAATCCTAAGAATGGTAATATATTTAAGGTGAATGGACAACGTCTTAAGCCATTTATTGAGAATTTTTCACAAGAGGAGAAATTCATTAATTTGGAGGATCCCATTTATCAAGACTTGCCAAGCAATTAGCATTAGCGTTTGTGTCATAGTTTAGATTGCATTTTTTTTTTCTTTTTATTATTTTTGTTGTTTTGTTTTCTAACCCCTTTTGCAAGTGTTAAAGTTTTTTTTGGTTCATTTATGTTCATCTCTTCAAGGTACTCTCCGTAATCTCTACTCTTTATTGTTTTTCCTTGTTAACAATGAGGACAATGTAAGTTTTAGGTTGGGGGGAGGAGCTTGAGATGATTTGCATTTGTTTTTATTCTATGTTAATTTTTTTTGGGGTTGTTTTTAGAGATTTTTGTTTTTTTTTTAGTCCAATTTTCAAAAAAGAAGAAGAAAGAAGTGTTGCGTCAGCGAGAGTTTTAAGTCAAAGTTCTTTATGCTACTTCTATCTAAAGAATTCCATTGTTTTTCATGCTCAACTAGTATGCACATGCACTTTAGCCACATGAACATGTTTCTTGGTTGAGAGATAGAGATGACTTTGAAAATCTTGAAAATAAAATGTAGAGACTATAACCCAAGTGAGTTCTTGAGCCATTCATTTTTTTAGAGGTTATTTTCTTTTGACCTCATTTTTCATTTGAAAGCACATAACTTTGTTGTTGTTTAGTCTCATTATTCTTTGATTTGGTCGAATGCTAAGAATTCATCAAATTTTATGCCACACCTAAATATGTTAAAGTCATGGATTTTGAAGAACTATCACAATCCTTAAGAGATGATTTTAGGCCATTTTTGTTAATTTTGAGCCTTTATTATTTTCTTTCTTGATACATTACCGCTAGTCACCCATTTGAGCCTATTATTTTAGTCGTTCTTTCTCAAACCCTTTCCTAAGGTGTTCCAAGAATGAATGCAATCAAATTGTTTGATTACGATAAATTTGTGGTGAAATAGTTGGAAGAAAATGAGGACTCACTAAAAAAAAAAAAAAGAGTCATAAACAAAAAAGGAAAAATGTTGGAAAAAAAAGGGGAATGTGAAAGAGGAAGAAATAGAGAATGAATTTTTTGATGAAATTTTGAAGAAAAGAAAAAAAAAAGTGAAAGTGCGATATTCAAGAAACTTGAGAGAATAAATTAATTGGCATATATTCAAAAGAAGTTGTCTCTCTAATTATTCTTAGGAACACTTTCTATTTTTACTTATACCCTTTGTTCTAAATTCCTCCTCTTTACCCTACATTATGTCCCAATGAAAGTCCTATTTGATCTTAAGGAATGTATAGTTTGGATCTTGACATGACTAATCAATGTGTGTGGGGTAATATTCTTAGTGTTCAGCATCCTTTCATGAGACTATAAATATCCTTTATTTTGCTTCACCATTATTCATCTTATTTATATGTGAGATATTAGTCTTTGTTCTATATTATTCTGCTCACATATATTTAAGAGTGTTACACCATTTTCAGAGTGATTTTATTTGTTTGAGTGTTAACAATTGGGAGATTTGAGTTGAAGCATAACTTTGGATAGAAATTCAAGCCATATTTTATCTTAAGACTAAGGTTGTGTTTGTGTTGGCTAAACTATTCACACACTAAGTATTGATGGCATGTGGAATATCTTTAGTGGTTGTTAGTCTGTTGACCTTTGATTAACTATTTCTACAAAAGTAATAATTTTTTGTTATTTTGTGTCTTTATCTCGAGTCGCTTAAATTGCTAGGGACTAGCAATGAGCTGGTTGGAGAGTGTGATAATAGTTTAATTTTGCATATTTATATCATTAATAGAAAAGCATTATCATACTTATTTTGAGTTAATTCATGCATTTTGTAGTTGATTTTGGAATAATGCTAAATAATCAATTTTGTGCTTAATTGAATTTTAATGCGTGAATTTGTCTTTTTTAGGATAATGAAATTAAATAGGTGGATTTGTGCAAAGAAGAAAACTAATGGACTTTAATTTTACAAGGGCCATGATGAAGTCAAAGAAGGTCAACACAATTAAATTCAAGTCCAATTGGAGCAAGGAATCAAAAAAAAATTTGCACCTAATCCAAGTCCAATTCGGATTAGGATTCCAGCTTGCGCACCAGTTAGTATTTGAAGCATAACTTTCGGCTTAGATGTCCAATCGAGATGATTCAAGTTAGGCTGGAAATATAACTTAAAGGGCTACAACTTTGTAGTTTACCAAAAGTCCTAATTCTGAAGTTAAATGGGCCAAAAATGTCAGTTAAGTGAAGCCTAAAACCTGGGATTTTTTCCAAATGGGAATTCAACTTGTAATAGGATTCCTTGATCTATTTAAAGGCTTTTTAGGGTAGAATTCAGGGGAGAGCTACTGTAGAACATAATTTAGGTTTTCTTAAAGTTTCTTTACAGAATACAATTTTTAGAGTTTTATTTGTGTTATGGCTTGCTAGAAGCCTTGCTAAGGCAAGGGGTGAAACCCAACCGTTTATTGGTATGTTCTTAACAATTATTTATTGGTTTTAATGCTTATGTTTTTATGTTTTTGATTGTTTTGTTCATCTAGAAAAGTGTTTAGTTCTGTATAATTATTTGATTTATCGTAGACTCCGGGCACGTTAAATGCTTAGTATTCCCTGCAAACTAATTCACTAGTTTTGTTTTGCCTAAAATCAATGAATTGCATGAAGCTACCTTAGACAATTAATTCTTGAGTTTTTATTGTTAAATCATCCGACTAAAATCATCCTTCATATGAATTTTAGTTGAGTTATAAAATAAATATTGTTAAGACTACTAATAGATGTGTTGTGTGTGGATCCCTAAACTTTAGCGCCTTAATATATTGTTATTTTCTCTCAATTTAAATTACCTTTACCAAACTATCAAAAATCTCTTCAGTTAAACTTTATTATTTTAGTTTTATTCTCTTGTGGTTTGCTAATCAAAGTGCAGGATTGTCGCAAAGCAATAAGTCGGAAAGTCCGAGGTCGAATTCACAGGGAAAAGGGAATTGATTAGCAAACTACAAGAGAATAAAACTAAAATAATAAAGTTTAACTGAAGAGATTTTTGATAGTTTAGTAAAGGTAATTTAAATTGAGAGAAAAGAACAATATATTAAGGCGCTAAGGTTTAGGGATCCACACACAACACATCTATTGTTAGTCTTAACAATATTTATTTTATAACTCAGCTAAAATTCATACGAATGATGATCTTAGTCGGATGATTTAACAATAAAAACTCAAGAATTAATTATCTAAGGTAGTTTCATGCAATTGATTGATTTTAGACAAAACAAAACTAATGAATTAGTTCGCAGGGAATACTAAGCATTTAACGTGCCCAGAGTCTACGATAAATCAAAGAATTATACAGAACTAAACACTTTTCTAGATAAGTAAAACATCAAAAACATAAAAACATAAACATTAAGACCAATAAATAATTGTTAAGAACATACCAATAAACAGTTGGGTTTCACCCCCTTGCCCTAGCAAGGCTTCTAGCAAGCTATAAAACAAATAAAACTCTAAAAACTGTAAAGAAACTTTAAGAAAACCTAAATTATGTTCTACAGAAGCTCTCCCCTGAATTCTGCCCTAAAAAGCCTTTAAATAGGTCAAGAAATCCTATTACAAGTTGAATTTCTGTTTGGAGAAAATCCCAGGTTTTTAGGCCTCACTTAACCGGCATTTTTGGCCCATTTAACTTCATAATTCAGACTTTTGGTAAACTACAAAGTTGTATCCCTTTAAGTTAGATTTCCAGCCCAACTTGAATCATCTCGATTGGACATTTGAGTCGAAAGTTATGCTTCAAATTCTAACTGATGCGCAAGCTGGAATCCTAATCCGAATTAGACTTTGATTAGGTGCAAATTTCCTTTGATTCCTTGCTCCAATTGAACTTGAATTTAATTGGGTTGACCTTTTTTGACTTCATCATGGCCCTTGTAAATTTAAAAACCATTAGCTTTCTTCTTTGCATAAATCCACTTATTTAATTTCATTATCCTACAAAAGACAAATTCACGCATTAAAATTCAATTAAGCACAAAATTGATTATTTAGCATTATTCCAAAATCAACTACAAAATGCATGAATTAACTCAAAATAAGTATGATAATGCTTTTCTAATAATGATATAAATATGCAAAATTAAGCTATTATCACACTCCCCAACTAGCTCATTGCTAGTCCCTAGCAATTTAAGCAACTCGAGACAAAGATACAAAATAACAAAAAATTATTACTTTAGTAGAAATAGTTAATCAAAGGTCAAAACACTAACAGCCACCAAAGATATTCCACATGCCATCAATACTTAGTGTGTGAATAGTTTAGCCAACACAAACACAAACTTGGTCTTAAGATAAAATATGGCTTGAATTTCTATCCAAAGTTATGGTTCAATTGAAATCTCACAGTTGTTAACACTCAACAAACAAAATCACTTTGAAAATGGTGTAACACTCTCAAACATATGTGAGCAGAATAATATAGAAAAAAGACTAATATCTCACATATAAATAAGATGAAGAACGGTGAAGCAAAATAAAGGATATTTATAGTCTCATGAAAGGATGCCAAACACTAAGAATATTACACCACACACAATGATTAGTCATGTCAAGATCCAAACCATCCTTAAGATCAAATAGGACTTTCACTAGGACGTAATGTAGGGTAAATAGGAGGAATTTAGAACAAAGGGTATAGGTAAAAATAAAGTGTTCCCAAGAATAATTAGAGAGACAACTTCTTTTGAATATATGCCAATTAATTTATTCTCTCAAGTTTCTTGAATATCGCACTTTCACTTTTTTTTTCTTCAAAATTTGATCAACAAATTCATTCTCTATTTCTTCCTCTTTCACATTTTTTTTTCCCAACATTTTTCCTTTTCAGTTTATGACTTTTTTTTTTTTTGAGTGAGTCCTCCTTTTCTTCCAACTATTTCAACACAAATTTATCGTAATAAGACAATTTGATTGCATTCATTCTTGTAACACCTTAGGAAAGGGTTTGAGAAAGAACGGCTAAAATAATAGGCTCAAATGGGTGACTAGCGGTAATGTATCAAGAAAGAAAATAATAAAGGCTCAAAATTAACAAAGATGGCCTAAAATCATCTCTTAAGGATTGTGATAGTTCTTCAAAATCCATGTCTTTAACATATTTAGGTGTGGCATAAAATTTGATGAATTCTTAGCATTCAACCAAATCAAAGAATAATGAGACTAAGCAACAACAAAGTTATGTGCTTCCAAATGAAAAATGAGGTCAAAAGAAAATAACACTCTAAAAAATGAATGGCTCAAGAACTCACTTGGGTTATAGTCTCTACATTTTATTTTCAAGATTTTCAAAGTCATCTCTATCTCTCAACCAAGAAACATGTTCATGTGGCTAAAGTGCATGTGCATACTAGTTGAGCATGAAAAACAATGGAATTCTTTAGATAGAAGTAGCATAAAAAACTTTGACTTAAAACTCTTGCTAAAGCAAAACTTTTTTTTTTTTTTGAAAATTGGACTAAAAAAAAACAAAAAAACAAAAAACCCTAAAAACAACCAAAAAAAAAATTTAACATAAAATAAAACCAAATGCAAATCGTCTCAAGTTCCTCCCCCCAACCTAAAACTTACATTGTCCTCAACGATAACAAGGAAAAACAATAAAGAGTAGAGATTACAGAGAGTACCTTGAAGAGATGAACATAAATGAACCAAAAAAAACTTTAACACTTGCAAAAGGGGTTAGAAAACAAAACAACAAAAATAATAAAAAGAAAAAAAAAATGCAATCTAAACTATGACACAAACGCTAATGCTAATTGCTTGGCAAGTCTTGATAAATGGGATCCTCCAAATTAATGGATTCCTCCTCTTGTGAAAAATTCTCAAGAAATGGCTTAAGACGTTGTCCATTCACCTTAAATATGTTACCATTTTTAGGATTTTCAATTTCTATGGCACCATGGGAGAAAACATTTTTAACAATGAAAGGTCCAGTCTATCTAGATCTCAATTTTCCGGGGAACAAATGTAACCTAGAATTATACAAAAGAACGTTTTGAGATGGTTCAAAAGATTTCCTTAAAATTTGTTTGTCATGGAAAACCTTCATTCTTTCTTTAGAAATCCTAGAATTCTCATATGCATCATGCCGAATTTCTTCCAACTAATTCAATTGCAATTTTCTCAATGAACTAGCCTTGTCTAAGTTAAAGTTAAACATCTTTATTGCCCAATATGATTTATGTTCCAATTCCACATGCAAGTGACAAGCTTTACCATAAACAAGTCTCTAGGGAGACATACCAAGAATATTTTTATAGGCAATGTGATATGCCCAAAGTGCATCATTCAACCTCAAAGACCAATTTTTACGATTTGGGTTAACCGTCTTTTCCAAAATTTCTTTAGTCTCCCTAGATGGTTTGTCATTGTCCTTTAAATAAATCCTATGAGTACAAACCAATGGACTAAGTCCTTTTATGTTAACCATGTTCCTTCCTATAACACCCTTATGTTTACTCAAAATATTTAATAACTTACATTCTTGCAAGGAATCAAGTTTAGAAGATATTACCATAGGAAAAGTCTCATTGGTTCCTAGAAAAGCATACTTGAGATCAAATCCAGGGCTTCAACTTCCATTTAGGTACTTGCTCACTAGATAGGAACAACTTTATCTCACAGGGTGGCAACTCCTCATATTTTAATTTCCAATTGCTCGCTTCCAATTCCTGTGCAGATTCCAAGAGACAATGAATGTACGCAAATTCGGAATTCTCATCAAAGTTAAAAGCACAAGTTACTAATGTTTGGTCTTGAACAATTGTTTCAATCAAGTAAACTTCATGCACATCCTCTTCATCCCTAGTTTGCTTACAAGCATTAAAAATATTAAGCTCAAGGGTCATATTGCCAAAAGATAATTTTATGACCCCACTTCTACAATTTATCAATGCATTAGAAGTTGCAAGAAATGGGCGTCCTAAAATCACATATATTTGAGAATTAGCATTAGAAACAGGATGCATGTCCAAAATAATAAAGTCAACAGGAAAATAAAACCACTTGAACCAAAACATCCTCAACAACACCCTTTGGTACAATCATAGATCCATCGGCAAGTTGCAAAATTATGGAAGTGGGTTTTAACTCACCTAGACCTAATTGCTCATACACTGAATACAACAAAAGATTCACACTTGCCCCAAGATCAAGCGAAGCTTTCTCTAATTTTGAATTACCAATCACACATGAAATAGTGGGTTAACCTGGATCTTTAAACTTTGGAGGTCTATTGTTTTGAATGATTGCACTAACTTGTTCAGTCAAAAATGCCTTCTTATGTACATTAAGCTTACACTTAACAGTACACAAATCTTTCAAAAATTTAGCATATGATGGAATTTGTTTTATGGCATCCAAAAGAGGAATGTTCACTTTAACTTGCTTAAGTACTTCAAGGATTTCAAAATTTTGATTCACTTTTTGAGGTGGAATCAACCTTTGGGGAAAGGGAGCAGGGATAAGACACCTTTCAATTTCATTAGATTTAGGGTCAAGGAGTTCATCACTACTCTTTGTTTTGGAAGATTCATCTTGTGTATTGCTTTTAGGAATATCTTTCTCAATGATTTTTCCACTACGAAGAGTAGTTACAGATTTAACTTGACTCACTTTATTTTCAAAGGAACTACAATCATCAACACAAAATTGACCTTGGGGGTTTGGTTTTGGTTGAGATGGTAACTTACCCTTTTCCATTGTGCTCATGGATGTGGTCGATTTAGTGAGAGTGCTCCTAATGTCATTTATGGCTTGTGAGTTCTGATTATTAATGGTGGATTTAGTTTGCATGAATTGTTGCAAGGTGTCCTTAAGACTTTTCTTTGGAGAGGGATTATAGGGAACAAAATTTGAAGAACCATGTATAGGAGGTGCAACCACATTATCATTCCTCCAACTAAAATTTGGGTGATTCCTCCACCCTGAATTGTATGTCTCTGAATAGGGGGAGGGGTATGGTTTTTTCACCATGTTCATAGCATTTGCTTGATCATGCAACACCTCTTTAAAAGCTGGAATTGTAGGACATTCATTGGTAGGGTGTTCCATGGTCTCACAAATTCTACAAACCTCATCAATTTTAGGCACAATATTGATTCCATTGCCCTTCCTTAATTCCATGGCTTTAAGCTTCCTAGTTAGACTAGCCACCCTAGCACTAAGGTCATCATCTTCCCTAAGTTGGTACTTACCACCCCCAGAGGGGTTGGTGGATGCTCTAGACCTATCTAAGGTATTAGTGGTATCCCAAGATTGGGCATTCTTAACTAAGAAATCAAAATAATCAAAAGCCTCATTAGGATCTTTATTCAAAAATTCTCCATTGCACATCATCTCTACAAATTGGTACATCTTTGGAGTTAAAACTTTCATAGAAAAAACTAATTATACGCCAAGTTTCATAGCCATGATGTGGACAAGCATTAAGCAAATCTTTAAATCTTTCCCAACATTGATAAAATGCCTCATTATCTTTTTGTGAAAAATTCATTATTTGTCTTTTAAGTGCATTAGTCCTATGAATTGGAAAAAATTTCTTTAAAAATTCAGTTTGCATCTCTTGCCAAGTACCAATTGACCTAGGTCTCAAAGAATTAAGCTAAGTTTTTGCCTTGTCTTTAAGAGAAAAAGGAAACAACTTCAACCTAATGGTCTCTTCATTACATGATTGGTCACGGAAGGTAGAACATACCTCCTCAAATTCCTTAAAGTGTAGGTAAGGATTTTCAAAATCTAAGCCATGAAATTTAGGAAGTAATGATATCATACCGGGCTTAAAATTAAAATTATTTGCATTAGTTGGAAAAATGATGCAAGATGGTGCACTACTCCTAGTAGGTTGCAAATAATCCTTGAGAGTTCTAATGGGTTGGTGAGCATGGAAGTTTTCATTATTTAAATTATTCTCATCACCATGATTACTCTCTAAGTCCGCCATGATATCAAGTGTGTGAGAATGTGTGAAAGAATCAGATAAATTGCCAAACAAATTATTAGAATCAATTCTAACCAAGCGATTATCACTATCACGACACCAAACACTCATGCAATAGTAAAGCAAGAAAGAAAAAGAAAAAGAAAAAGAAAAGAAAAGAAAACAACAAATGCCTTTAACAATAAAAAGAAGTAAAAATAAAAGAAAAACTCTTAAAGAAAACTAAACTACTTAAAAAGAAAAGAGTTGGAGAGATATTACCAAATATGTGAAGAAATTTAATGCCGAAAACCTCTCCAAACAAAGTGGAACGCTTCTCTAATCGCCTAATCCCCGGAAACGGCACCAAAAACTTGCTATGACTTAAATAATGCTTCCAAGTGCAGGATTGTTGCGAAGTAATAACTCGGAAAGTCCGAGATCGAATCCACAGGAAAAGGGGAATTGATTAGCAAACCACAAGAGAATAAAACTAAAATAATGAAGTTTAACTAAAGAGATTTTTGATAGTTTAATAAAGGTAATTTAAATTTAGAGAAAAGAACAATATATTAAGGCGCTAAGATTTAGGGATCCACACACAATACATCTATTGGTAGTCTTAACAATATTTATTTTATAACTCAACTAAAATTCATTCGAAGGATGATCTTAGTCAGATGATCTTAGTCGGATGATTTAACAATAAAAACTGAAGAATTAATTATCTAAGGTAGTTTCATGCAACACACAACACATCTATTGGTAGTCTTAACAATATTTATTTTATAACTCAACTAAAATTCATTCGAAGGATGATCTTAGTCAGATGATCTTAGTCGGATGATTTAACAATAAAAACTGAAGAATTAATTATCTAAGGTAGTTTCATGCAATTGATTGATTTTAGGCAAAACAAAACTAGTGAATTAGTTCGCAGGGAATACTAAACATTTAACGTGCCCGGAGTCTACGATAAATCAAAGGATTATACAGAACTAAACACTTTTCTAAATGAGTAAAACAATCAAAAACATAAAAACATAAGCATTAAGACCAATAAATAATTGTTAAGAACATACCAATAAATGGTTGGGTTTCACCCCTTGCCTTAGGCTGTGTTTGTTTCGTGTAAAACGTTTTCCGGAAAATACATATTTTCCGGAAATGCTATTTTCCGGAAAAGGAAAATATTTGTAAGTGTTTGGTTGAATTATGAAAATTATTGTGGAAAATATTTTCATGTGTTTGGATGTATTCTAAAAATGCTATTTTCCGGAAAATTTTCACATTTTCTCAGCATTCAAACAAATTTTATTACAAAAAATTTCAACATCACAACCAATTCAACAACAAATTCCGGTAACAAAAACACAACACAACAACAACAACAACAAAATCAACAAAAAATTCCGGCAACAACAATCAGTTCATCCAAAACAAAAAACAACAACAATCAAATTAAAAAAAAAAGAAACAAATTGAGAGATCGAGGATGAGAGAGCGTGGAGGCGATGGGTGGATCGGCGAGCTCGAGGAGGCGATGGGTTCGTCGTGCTCGTGGGTCTGGGTCTGGGTTCGCCGAGCTCGTGCTCGTGCTCGTGGGTCTGGGTCTGGGTTCATCGTGCTCGTGGGTTTGGGTCCGGGTTCGCCGAGCTCTGGGTTCGTCGTGGGTGAAGGTGTGCTCGTGGGTCTGGGTCTGGGTTCGCCGAGCTCGTGCTCGTGCTCGTGGGTCTGGGTCTGGGTTCGCCGTGCTCGTGCTCGTGCTCGTGGGTTTGGGTCCGGGTTCGCCGAGCTCTGGGTTCGTCATGGGTGAAGGTGTGCTCGTGGGTCTGGGTCTGGGTTCGCCGTGCTCTGGGTTCGTCGTGGGTGAAGGCGTGCTCGTGGGTCTGGGTCTGGGTTCGCCTTGCTCTGGTCGTTCTCTCTGTCTCTCTCTCTTCGTTCTCTTGGTTTGTTTTCCGGAAAATTTTATTTGAAGTGAAAATGAAACCTGAAAACGTTTTCACCCGATTTTGGCATAATTTTCGGTCAACCGGAAATTATTTTCAGTTTGACCAAATTTGAAGGAGCAGCCAAACGCCCAATTTTTCGGAAAATAATTTCCGGAAACCGTTTGAAGCCAAAACAAACGGACCCTTAGCAAGGCTTCTAGCAAGCCATAACACAAATAAAACTCTAAAAACTGTATTCTGTAAAGAAACTTTAAGAAAACCTAAATTATGTTCTACAGTAGCTCTCCCCTGAATTCTGCCCTAAAAAGCCTTTAAATAGGTTAAGGAATCATATTACAAGTTGAATTCCCGTTTGGAGAAAATCCTAGGATTTTAGGCTTCACTTAACTGACGTTTTTGGCCCATTTAACTTCAGAATTAGGACTTTTGGTAAACTACAAAGTTGTAGCCCTTTAAGTTATATTTCTAGCCTAACTTGAATCATCTCGATTGGACATCTAAACCAAAAGTTATGCTTCAAATACTAACTGGTGCGCAAGCTGGAATCCTAATCCGAATTGGACTTGGATTAGGTGCAAATTTTTTTTGATTCCTTACTCCAATTGGACTTGAATTTAATTGGGTTGACCTTCTTTGAATTCATCATGTCCCTTGTAAAATTAAAGTCCATTAGTTTTCTTCTTTGCACAAATCCACCTATTTAATTTCATTATCCTACAAAAGACAAATTCACGCATTAAAATTCAATTAAGCAAAAAATTGATTATTTAGCATTATTCCAAAATCAACTACAAAATGCATGAATTAACTCAAAATAAGTATGATAATGCTTTTCTAATAATGATATAAATATGCAAAATTAAGCTATTATCAGTTAACATTGAGAACAAACACTTAATCTTTCATGAGCACGTCGTCAAATAATGCTCCCAACTAGATTTTGATTTTTGACTTTCTATCCTTGAAGAAGAGAAGGAAAATTAGATCTAAAAATATAGGATAATTAAGATAGTGTTATGATTATTTAGTGACTTTCAAGCAACTAAAGAGAGAGAGAGAGAGAGAGAGAGAGAGAAACTCGTAAGTATCCTCAAACAAGTCAAAAAAATCAAGCAAAACAAGGCAAAAAACGAAGTTGGGGCCAAAATGTGCATAGGACACAGGTGTCGATCGGTATCTTTTCATAGAGACATAGGTGCTGATTGGCATTATCTCCTGATTCTGGCTAAATTTGAGTTTTGATGTGTCTTATCATTACAAATTAAAATTTGATACATTTGAGGATAAAAGCAAGTTTAAAACTCCTGAAGAGAAATAATAGGATAAATATTAAGCTATCTCCTCCATTCCCCCTCTATAAATATCAATCCTATTTTCAAATTAAAGGATTCCAAAAATTCATATTTACTGCAGTAATAGAATTATTACAAAACTTGGAGTAGTGGATCGAAAAGAAAAATGCTCAGAGGAGACATTAAGTTGCTCGTGCAACATTTACTCCTCCCAACTCTTTAAACATATTCATATATACACACTTCTACACATCAATTCTTCTTCAAAATTTTCTAGACATCATATCTAGCAAGTCTTCACACAACATGCAAAATTTTACATGCATCCACACACTCAACTTCCACCCAACAATCAAAAGGAAGGTTAGCGAATAAGGTCTAGCATTATGAGGAGTCAATTTACTTTCAAATCATCATCAAGCCGTTTGAAGAAAGTTGTGATTATAGTATAGAAGATTATAACTTGTGCATATGTACGAATACAACTAAGAACATGCACACTCACTCACTTCATAACAAATTGTATATATTCATAGTTTTACATAAAAGACTAATTAATTTGAATTAAGTTTTAAATATATATATATATATATATATATATATATATATATATATATATTTGAGGTTTAGAGGGATGAATTTGCATTTTAAAAATAAATAATACAAAATTAGAGTAAAATTTAGAGGACACTAAACATGAAATTGGTGTGCATTTAAAATCTAAAGATACTGGAAATAAAATATTCACATCTACTTGAAATATATGGATAAGGTTGTGATTATAGTATATTGGAACATCAAGTTTTTGGAGTACCTCTTCTACCTTGCGTTAATCTCCTTTAATACCCTAAATCAATATTTCTAGCAAGAAAAATACTATGTTCACAATATTTTCACAACAAATTCTATGTGAAACATTGTTACAAATTATTATTTTTGGATAAAAAAATAATTTCAATAGTGGTTCAAATTAGAACCAGTAATAATTTACCACATAGAATTTATTGTAAAAATAATGTGAACGTAACACTTTTCTTCTAGCAACTAAAAAAACAACCTTATCCAAAAAATTAAAGAATATGCCAACACCAAAAGACAAATCATAAACCCTAAAATAAAGGGATGGTTATACAGATCATTACTAATATCATATTAGCTCATTTTTCTTATTTCCAATTTTGCGCCATGTGTCCTAAATTATTTATTCTTAAAAAGTTTTATTTCTTAATTTTAGAATCAAATGTGGAACCACATCATAAATATTCATTCAAGTGAGTTATTAAGTACTGTGGGGCCCGTGGACTTGGAAGTCTAGGCCCACCTCTAGGCTGGCCCAAGGCCCATGCCGAGGATCGATGGCTGTCCCAGGCAGTTGTCTAGGGGCTTTTAGCCCTCTGGGCCACGCCGAGGACGACCCTATCCTCGGCATACCTATCCTGATCCCAGGTGGGGGACAAGCCCAGTATAGGCGGTCACATCCACACTTAATGCATCTACCTGACTCCCCTGGCAATCTTAACGCTGAGGGGACTCCTGAACGGCGGAACCTTGGGTGCTGCGACCCACAGTAAGGTGGGGAACGTGGCTGATGGGATAGGTCCTTAAGCAATGGTCTAGATGATTGACAGTTGGAAGGCTAGGATTGACCAAAGAGGGTATATAATGCAAAGGGCCCTTCAGAGTGAGGGGCTCATCGGCCGTCCGAGGAGCAACCCCCACGCCAAAAAGAACAAGGCTAAGCCCTCAGGAAGGAAGAACGCTTCCGGCGAACCGGTGGCAAGCCTGTCAGCGCCAAACCCTACGTCCCACTCTCTAAAAAATGTATTGTTGGGGGATCTACGACAAAACTAGCCCCTACAATTGGCGCCGTCTGTGGGAAGGGTTAGTGCGCCGACCGGCGCAACCGACGATCGTTCTAAACAGTCACTTCGCAAAAAAAAAAAAAATAAGTACAGTTGCAGCAAAATGGAAGATTCAACAAAAAAAAAAGAATGAGAAAAGAGTCTGATATTATTTCATGAAAAAGAAAGTTACAAAATACAATCAGAGGCTCAGGCAGGCTTGTTTTACAAGCTTTATTACAAGCTAATCCTACAATCGGAGGCTCAGGCGGTCCGATTCTACAACTAGCTAGAGGGAGGGGGAAGTGTCAACCCGTGCCTTTATTGGCATCAGGAGAATGGGAGGGCCTGACAATAAAAGCGGGGAAGGGGGCTGAGGCTGGCTCACTTCAAGGCGGAAGCTTGAACAAAGTGAGGAGCAGATGCAGGGGCACCGGAATGTCCTCCCCCGTGATGTTCCCTTGATGCTCTCCAATCCGCCCGAGCGCTGGCCGTTGGAGACGGCAACACTCAGGCGCCAGCCATGACATGAGTTCGCGTGTCTCCTCCACCGGAGGTGCGCCCCGGGGAGAGACGTTAGGTACTTCAACAACGTCCCACCTGGCCACCGCATACGGCACTGCTAGGATTACGCCCGGACCCTGCCGCGCCAGAAGCCCAGTGGGGGCTGCGGCCACAACGGCCCTCGATCCCATATCTCCCAACTTTGGTCACAATCCTGGCGGTGGTGTTAAAGGGGCTCAGAGAGGCGGAGGGACGTATTTCTGGTTGTGGTGGAAGGTCCATGGAATGAGGAGAAACCATCCCCCCAGAAGGCCTTATATAGAGGAGGAAGGTGGTGAGAATTAATTCACGCAGAATTCGAAAGGTGAGTTACCGAGGCGGCGGACAATAATGAAGCCACCAAATTCCAAGGGGGCCGCAGACCGTTGTACTTCTGTTGATTCACGAGACCATTAATGAAGGCGCGTCTCGCGCACCGAAGCGTCAGGCGCAGAACACGAACGGCCAGGAGACGCTTCCCAGATAGAAGATGGGGACTCGAGCTGGAGGCAAGATCAACGCCACGTGTAAAATCACTGTCCGATTGAAGGAGGAATCGTCCCCAGAAAAACGGTCCGAGGACAAACCCCTACTTAATGAAAGTGTTAGACAGAACCAAGGCCCTGCATGGTCCTCGGACTCAGGCCTATGGGGAAACTAATTACTTCAGAAGGCCAAGTGTTAGACAGAACTAAGGCCCTGCATGGTCCTCGGACTCAGGCCTATGGGGAAACTAATTACTTCAGAAGACCAAGTGTTAGACAGAACCAAGGCCCTGCATGGTCCTCGGACTCAGGCCTATGGGGAAACTAATTACTTCAGAAGACCAAGTGTTAGACAGAACCAAGGCCCTGCATGGTCCTCGGACTCAGGCCTATGGGGAAACTAATTACTTCAGAAGACCAAGTGTTAGACAGAACCAAGGCCCTGCATGGTCCTCGGACTCAGACCTATGGGGAAACTAATTACTTCAGAAGACCAAGTGTTAGACAGAACCAAGGCCCTGCATGGTCCTCGGACTCAGGCCTATGGGGAAACTAATTACTTCAGAAGACCAAGTGTAAGTGTTAGACAGAACCAAGGCTCTGCACGGTCCTCGGACTCAGGCCTATGGGAAAACTAGCCACTTATCTTGAAGGCAGCACCTGTGCCTAGGTCTTGCATGGTCCTCGGACCCAAGCCTACGAAGAGCTAGCCACTACTCTTGAAGGCAGCACCTGTGCCTAGGTCTTGCATGGTCCTCGGACCCAAGCCTACGGAGAGCTAGCCACTACTCTTGAAGGCAGTACCTGTGCCTAGGTCTTGCATGGTCCTCGGACCCAAGCCTACGGAGAGCTAGCCACTACTCTTGAAGGCAGCACCTGTGCCTAGGTCTTGCATGGTCCTCAGGACCCAAGCCTACGGAGAGCTAGCCACTACTCTTGAAGGCAGCACCTGTGCCTAGGTCTTGCATGGTCCTCGGACCCAAGCCTACGGAGAGCTAGCCACTACTCTTGAAGGCAGCACCTGTGCCTAGGTCTTGCATGGTCCTCGGACCCAAGCCTACGGAGAGCTAGCCACTACTCTTGAAGGCAGCACCTGTGCCTAGGTCTTGCATGGTCCTCGGACCCAAGCCTACGGAGAGCCTACGGAGAGCTAGCCACTACTCTTGAAGGCAGCACTTGTGCCTAGGTCTTGCATGGTCCTCGGACCCAAGCCTACGGAGAGCTAGCCACTACTCTTGAAGGCAGCACCTGTGCCTAGGTCTTGCATGGTCCTCGGACCCAAGCCTACGGAGAGCTAGCCACTACTCTTGAAGGCAGCACCTGTGCCTAGCTCTTGCATGGTCCTCGGACCCAAGCCTACGGAGAGCTAGCCACTACTCTTGAAGGCAGCACCTGTGCCTAGGTCTTGCATGGTCCTCGGACCCAAGCCTACGGAGAGCTAGCCACTACTCTTGAAGGCAGCACCTGTGCCTAGGTCTTGCATGGTCCTCAGGACCCAAGCCTACGGAGAGCTCGCCACTGGTCTTGTAGGCAGCACCTGTGCCTAGGGCTTGCATGGTCCTCGGACCCAAGCCTACGGAGAGCTAGCTACTACTCTTGAAGGCAGCACCTGTGCCTAGGTCTTGCATGGTCCTCGGACCCAAGCCTACGGAGAGCTAGCCACTACTCTTGAAGGCAGCACCTGTGCCTAGGTCTTGCATGGTCCTCGGACCCAAGCCTACGGAGAGCTAGCCACTACTCTTGAAGGCAGCACCTGTGCCTAGGTCTTGCATGGTCCTCGGACCCAAGCCTACGGAGAGCTAGCCACTACTCTTGAAGGCAGCACCTGTGCCTAGGTCTTGCATGGTCCTCAGGACCCAAGCCTACGGAGAGCTAGCCACTACTCTTGAAGGCAGCACCTGTGCCTAGGTCTTGCATGGTCCTTGGACCCAAGCCTACGGAGAGCTAGCCACTACTCTTGAAGGCAACACCTGTGCCTAGGTCTTGATGGTCCTCGGACCCAAGCCTACGGAGAGTAGCCACTACTCTTGAAGGCAGACCTGTGCCTAGGTCTTGCATGGTCCTCGGACCCAAGCCTACGGAGAGCTAGCCACTACTTTTGAAGGCAGCACCTGTGCCTAGGTCTTGCATGGTCCTCAGGACCCAAGCCTACGGAGAGCTAGCCACTACTCTTGAAGGCAGCACCTGTGCCTAGGTCTTGCATGGTCCTCGGACCCAAGCCTACGGAGAGCTAGCCACTACTCTTTGAAGGCAGCACTGTGCCTAGGTCTTGCATGGTCCTCGGACCCAAGCCTACGGAGAGCTAGCCACTGAGCCCTGGTCTTGCATGGTCCTCGGACCCAAGCCTACGGAGAGCTAGCCACTACTCTTGAAGGCAGCACTGTGCCTAGGTCTTGCATGGTCCTCAGGACCCAAGCCTACGGAGAGCTAGCCACTACTCTTGAAGGCAAGCACCTGTGCCTAGGTCTTGCATGGTCCTCAGGACCCAAGCCTACGGAGAGCTAGCCACTACTTTTGAAGGCAGCACCTGTGCCTAGGTCTTGCAGGTCCTCAGGACCAAGCCTACGGAGAGCTAGCCACTACTTTTGAAGGCAGCACCTGTGCCTAGGTCTTGCATGGTCCTCGGACCCAAGCCTACGGAGAGCTAGCCACTACTTTGAAGGCAGCACCTGTGCCTAGGTCTTGCATGGTCCCTCGGACCCAAGCCTACGGAGAGCTAGCCACTACTTTTGAAGGCAGCACCTGTGCCTAGGTCTTGCATGGTCCTCGGCCCAAGCCTACGGAGAGCTAGCCACTACTCTTGAAGGCAGCACCTGTGCCTAGGTCTTGCATGGTCCTCGGACCCAAGCCTACGGAGAGCTAGCCACTACTCTTGAAGGCAGCACCTGTGCCTAGGTCTTGCATGGTCCTCAGGACCCAAGCCTACGGAGAGCTAGCCACTACTCTTGAAGGCAGCACCTGTGCCTAGGTCTTGCATGGTCCTCGGGCCCAAGCCTACGGAGAGCTAGCCACTACTCTTGAAGGCAGCACCTGTGCCTAGGTCTTGCATGGTCCTCGGACCCAAGCCTACGGAGAGCTAGCCACTACTCTTGAAGGCAGCACCTGTGCCTAGGTCTTGCATGGTCCTCAGGACCCAAGCCTACGGAGAGCTAGCCACTGCTCTTGAAGGCAGCACCTGTGCCTAGGTCTTGCATGGTCCTCGGACCCAAGCCTACGGAGAGCTAGCTACTACTCTTGAAGGCAGCACCTGTGCCTAGGTCTTGCATGGTCCTCGGACCCAAGCCTACGAGAGCTAGCCACTACTCTTGAAGGCAGCACCTGTGCCTAGGTCTTGCATGGTCCTCAGGACCCAAGCCTACGGAGAGCTAGCCACTACTCTTGAAGGCAGCACCTGTGCCTAGGTCTTGCATGGTCCTCAGGACCCAAGCCTACGGAGAGCTAGCCACTACTCTTGAAGGCAGCACCTGTGCCTAGGTCTTGCATGGTCCTCGGACCCAAGCCTACGGAGAGCTAGCCACTACTCTTGAAGGCAGCACCTGTGCCTAGGTCTTGCATGGTCCTCAGGACCCAAGCCTACGGAGAGCTAGCCACTACTCTTGAAGGCAGCACCTGTGCCTAGGTCTTGCATGGTCCTTGGACCCAAGCCTACGGAGAGCTAGCCACTACTCTTGAAGGCAGCACCTGTGCCTAGGTCTTGATGGTCCTCGGACCCAAGCCTACGGAGAGTTAGCCACTACTTTTGAAGGCAGTACCTGTGCCTAGGTCTTGCATGGTCCTCGGACCCAAGCCTACGGAGAGCTACGGAGAGCTAGCCACTACTTTTGAAGGCAGCACCTGTGCCTAGGTCTTGCATGGTCCTCAGGACCCAAGCCTACGGAGAGCTAGCCACTACTCTTGAAGGCAGCACCTGTGCCTAGGTCTTGCATGGTCCTCGGACCCAAGCCTACGGAGAGCTAGCCACTACTCTTGAAGGCAGCACTTGTGCCTAGGTCTTGCATGGTCCTCGGACCCAAGCCTACGGAGAGCTAGCCACTACTCTTGAAGGCAGCACCTGTGCCTAGGTCTTGCATGGTCCTCAGGACCCAAGCCTACGGAGAGCTAGCCACTACTTTTGAAGGCAGCACCTGTGCCTAGGTCTTGCATGGTCCTCAGGACCCAAGCCTACGGAGAGCTAGCCACTACTTTTGAAGGCAGCACCTGTGCCTAGGTCTTGCATGGTCCTCAGGACCCAAGCCTACGGAGAGCTAGCCACTACTTTTGAAGGCAGCATCTGTGCCTAGGTCTTGCCTGGTCCTCGGACCCAAGCCTACGGAGAGCTAGCCACTACTTTCGAAGGCAGCACCTGTGCCTAGGTCTTGCATGGTCCTCGGACCCAAGCCTACGGAGAGCTAGCCACTACTTTTGAAGGCAGCACCTGTGCCTAGGTCTTGCATGGTCCTCGGACCCAAGCCTACGGAGAGCTAGCCACTACTCTTGAAGGCAGCACCTGTGCCTAGGTCTTGCATGGTCCTCAGGACCCAAGCCTACGGAGAGCTAGCCACTAATCTTGAAGGCAGCACCTGTGCCTAGGTCTTGCATGGTCCTCGGGCCCAAGCCTACGGAGAGCTAGCCACTACTCTTGAAGGCAGCACCTGTGCCTAGGTCTTGCATGGTCCTCGGGCCCAAGCCTACGGAGAGCTAGCCACTACTCTTGAAGGCAGCACCTGAGCCTAGGTCTTGCATGGTCCTCAGGACCCAAGCCTACGGAGAGCTAGCTACTACTTTTGAAGGCAACACCTGTGCCTAGGTCTTGCATGGTCCTCGGACCCAAGCCTACGGAGAGCTAGCCACTACTCTTGAAGGCGGCACCTGTGCCTAGGTCTTGCATGGTCCACGGACCCAAGCCTACGGGGACTTGCCACTATCTTTAAAGCAGCACCAGAATCTTCTATAGGAGACTAACTGCTTACCGAAGGATTGAAGCGCCGAGCTGACTATTTGGGGAAGAACCAACCAGCGGAAGGCCTTGTGGGGTATGAGGGCCGTGGATATCAAAACCCTCCTCCCCGTTCGAGGGAACGTGCAGCAGGATTTTGAGGGGCTATTGTGGGGCCCGTGGGCCTGGAAGCCTCGGCCCACCTCCAGGCTGGCCCAAGGCCCACGCCGAGGATCGATGGCTGTCCCAGGCAATTGTCTAGGGGCTTTTAGCCCTCCGGGCCACGCCGAGGACGACCCTTTCCTCGGCGCACCTATCCTAATCCCAGGTGGGGGACAAGCCCAGTACCGGCGGTCACATCCACACTTAATGCATCTACCTAACTCCCCTGGCAATCTTAATGCTGAGAGGACTCCTGAACGGCGGAACCTGGGGTGCTGCGACCAACAGAAGGTGGGGAACGTGGCTGATGGGACAGGTCCCTAAGCAGTGGTCTAGATGATTGACAGTTGGAAGGCTAGGATTGACCAAGGAAGGTATATAATGCAAAGTGCCCTTCAGAATGAGGGGCTCCTCGGCCGTCCGAGGAGCAACCCCCAAGCCAAAAAGAACAAAGCTAAGTCCTCAGGAAGGAAGAACGCTTCCGGCGAACCGGTAGCACGCCTGTTAGCGCCAAACCCTACGTCCCACTCTCTAAACAAATGTATTGTTGGGGGATCTACGACAAAACGAGCCCCTACAAGTACAAAAACCAAAAAGTCTAGAATAAATGAATCATTAAAAAATAAGTGCTTTACAATAATAATAAAAAAAATAGACAAATTACATTTTATACCTAATAATATCTTTGCAAAATTTTTTAGAGTTAACAAAATATAAAAATGACTATCAATAGTATTTAAATTATATATATAGGAATTATATTATGCATTTTATTGTATATTTTTAAGTGTATCCATGCATATGCATGGGGTTACCAGCTAGTTTCAATTAATAATAAATGTCATCAATATCTAAAAATGTCTACCTAGGTTTTCAAAAAATAAAGTCATGCTATTTTGACTTACCCACAAATCAAGAGGGAGAATATATATATATATATGTATATATATATTAAAAGCAAAACTCAGAGAAAATCCAATTAAATTTCAATTGAATTATCAACTTTGTGTCACGTGTCCCATTTAATTTCTAATTTTTGTACCAAGTGAATTATTGAGTGCAAAAATCAAAGAGTTCAAATCTAATTGGATTCTAAATTGTAGTTCAATTAGAGTCCAAATTTGCGTCACATGTCTATCTAATTTTTTACTTTTTGTGATAAAGGAATTATTAGATGCAAAAAAACGAAGAGTCTAAATCCAATTAAATTCTAAATATTATATATATATATATATATATATATATATATATGTACACACACTATCTACTAGCCTCATCACACACACTTTACGCTTGCGATGAGGCTTTTTTTTTTGGTCTAGTGTACGTGAAATTAGAAATTAAAGAAACCAAAAATTCAAAAATAAAAAATAAAAAATAAAAAACAAGAAAAATCAAATAAAAGAAGCCAGTGAGTCTTGATAAAGTTATTAAAAAAAAAAATAGAATGTGGTCTTGAGGGAAATATCAAAGTGGACGGAGAAGGTTTTTTTTTTTTTTTTTTTTAATTTTAATTTTTGGTTAAGTTTATTTTGAAGATATGGATTAGTAAGAGAGTGTTCTATTGTGTTGGCATTTTACATGGAGTTACGATGGAGATGTATTTTTACTAGGTTGTCCTCAAATTTTGTCCCTATTAAACATAGGATCTAGGGCTATTTCTGAATTATATAAAAGTCTAGTCCAAAGACTCAAAGAACGGAGTCATGTTATAGACATCTATATTATTAATAACAGGATTTCCTATTTGGTTTTCAACATTTTGCGTACTAAAATACCCTCACACAAATTCTTAAGCTCTCTAAAATATCCTTATCTTTTAGTTAAATAATTTTTAATTAAAATAAACAAACGGGTTAAAAGAGTAATTTACTATTCCTAAGTTTTAGCATTTTTCCTTTATCTTCTCCATTCAGCCTAAAACTTTTATATTTACCTCATTTTTAAATATTATTCCACGTTATCTTATCTCTTTCTTTAAAAAAAAAAATAGTTATTTATATATTACCTTTAAACATCATAACACTAAACCAAAAAAACAAATAAATAAAAAAGAGTGCTTCAAAAATAAGAGGATTTACCTCTTTGAACTGGACTTTTATGTGCTTCAAAAATACATTCATTAATAAATGGTAACTTTTCTTAGAAATATGGTCATAAAATATGTTAAATACAAATTTGATTTTGAATTCAAAAAGAGAACTCCTAATATTTAGGATTTTTAATTTGTTCATCTTTTTATTCCCTAAAATTTAGTCTTTTTTATTCATTTTTCATCCGAATAAAAGTAAAACACCCCCAATTTAAAAAAAAAATAAATAAAAAACTAAGAGAAATCCTAAAATTTAGCATTTTTTTCCCATCACGTTCATCTTATTTTTCCTACCCAAACTTTTCTCTATATTACTACACTACTTTCAAACACACGTTCAAAAAAGAAATTACAGGTACTGCTTATTTCTAAAGTTTATCATTTTTATTTTTTTGAAAAATAAAAAATATATATTTTCAAATTATAATAAATGCAAATTATTAACCTTTACAAAAAAGAAAAAAAGAAGAAGAAGAGCCTCTTAGAGGCTAGTCAGGGGTGGCTCTACATAGAGTCCAGGGTGGTCATAGGACCACCCTGACCTAGAGGGAAAAAAATTTATGGACAAAATTCAGCTACAAAATTGGTTGTAACTTAAAGTTACAAACTCACTTAATAAAATAAATATTATTACATATCTTGAAAATTTAACCGTTGAATTGCATGTTCTTGACGCTCTTAATACACATGTCAAATTTTGTGTCAATTGAATATTATTTACCATATGATCCATAAGCTTATATTTTATGCAAAATTTTAAATTACAAAAACTTGTAATTTAAAAAAATTTATTGATGACATAGCTATTGATGTTTAATTTGCTTGAAATTTTGCAAGCATGAAGGATATATGAAGAAGATGCAATCCAATGATGGATTTGTAAAAATTCACCTCCAATAAAAGGATATTGAGTAAACTACAACCAAATTTGTAGCTAAACTTTGTTCAATATTTATTATGTATAAATTTTAAAAATTTATGATTTTTTTATTCTTAAAAAAACTTTGTGATTAGCCTAAATTTTTTTTTAGATCCAACATAATTAAACTTTGGACAAAATTTGGGGGTTGTAGATAAGGCTACAACTCTATTCAATATTTTTTTATTGAATGTAAATTTTAACAAATCTTCCATTTAATTACATTTTCTTCTTAAAATCCTCTATACTTGCAAAATTTCAAGAAAATAAAAGATCAATAGCTATGTCGTCAATTAAATATTTAAATTTCGAGTTTTTGTAATCTAAAATTATATATAAAAAATAACTTTATGGATTGAATGGTAAATAACATCCAATTGACATGTAATTTTAACGTGTTTTAAGAACATAGAGAATATGCAATTCATCAATTAAAATTTTAAAATATGTAACAATGTTAATTCATTTAGTGAGAGTGGCTACAACTAAGTTTGTAGCCAAATTTTGTTCTTAAACTTTGGTCCTCTTAACAATATATTAGGTCCTTACAAATAAAAAGAAAAAGTCCAAGAAAAAGTTTATTTAACTAAACTTTTGAAGAAATGTAATTTGCAACATTGCTAATAAGACTATAATGTAATGATTTCAAAATAAAAAAATTTGAAGAAGGAAATTGTAAGATTTTATGTGTTTGCGTGTGTGTGTGTGTGTGTGTGTGTGTTTTTTTTTTTTTGTCAATGTATGAAGTTCTCCTTTTATTAGATTTTGTATAATTAAAATTTCTTAATGACCACTCTCAAAGAAATGCTTAGAGCCGCCATTGAGGCTAGTATATATATAATGAGAAACTATTACATATTTTAAAAATGTACAGTTTAAAAAATGTGTAAGCTAATACTAGGTATAATTTAAATATCTTTTCAAAAAAATGTATAATTTGAATCGTGAATTTGTGATTGTTTTTAATTGTATCCATGCATATGCACGGGGTTGTACAGTACTAGTTATATATAATGTCGTTTTTTGCAATTTTTAAGATCATTTTCGCGACAACAAGCTTGACGGACTTACTTCTCATTTTATCCTTCTTCTCTTTGCCACCCACCATGCTTATCTTGCTTGTCCACTGGATCACTTTTTGGAGACCTCACCAGCTGAGCCTTTACAGTCCCAGCCTTAGTGGAATTATCACCAATTGCATTAATAACATTAGGACCACCGGTCCACCACCACTAAATGAATTAGTTAACTTACATTAGAACAAAACAATATTGAAAGGTTATGTGACACATTGGATTTGGATAGAAACTTCAATGATTTTGAAGATTTGGCACAACGAAGATAGAACTGACAGTGGGAAGAAATCTTTTGTGCATTATGGAGTTGAATATTTGGAAAAATTAGTAACCAAACAATAAAGGCAAACGTAAAAAAAAGAAGATGTCCTAACCACAGGACGAAAGGGACCAAAAAGCCATTCTTCATATACCTCAGCTTCGAGAATGAGAATTTAATTGAGAAATATTTTGATAGGTCTAAAAATGAGACCGAAGCAGGGAATTTGATTAAGAGTAGTATAAATTTATATTAGATATTTGATTAGGTTTTTTATGATTCATTTAAACTAGATTTCTTGTTTTTTCTATGGAAAAACTAATTTGGCACAAAATTAACCCACAATTAAAATTTAATTTGAAATGTATTTAGAATTTTTCTCTAATTTGATTGCATATATATATATATATAGAGAGAGAGAGAGAGAGAGAGAGAGAGAGAGAGAGAGAGAGAGGATCTTATTGATCCCACCAAAATTAAATTTTGTTTTATTTTATCATCATTTTGAGTGCTTTATTTAAAATTTGATAATTATAGACATGAATATATATATTGTGAGTGTAAAGAATTTGAACTTTGATCATTTTAAAGCTTCAATTTCATGTATTTGTATTCACAAAATCTAATTGTTCTATAGTTGCTTGTATTAGATATTAATTTTTGTTGTTTGCATACTAGAGAAAAAAATGGGAATGTAATTGATATATTTAGTTAGTCTTAGTGTTATGATTATTTGCTTGGGTTATGACATTATGAAGTATTTTTGTGTTTGAGGTGTTTTTTTTTTTTTTTTTTTTTTTTTTTTTTTTTGTGATAGTTCTAATTTGTAGTTAGCTAGTTTCCATTTGCTAACTTGTTTTGGATTTTGAACTTGGAACTTAGAAGTTGGAAAACATTTTTCACATGTGTTGATAATTATTTTGGTAATTGGTTGCTAATTAAACATTTTCTAAACTTTTAAAATACATTGTGTTAAACACTTAAGTATCTTTATTTCGTTATAATAGACGTAGCGATATATGGTATACAAATTACATCATATTGATGCAAATGTTTGTTTTTGTTTTATTTTTGATGATATCATAATTTATGTAACATTAAACCTACAAAATTTCTACCAATGTGTTTTTTTTTTTTTTTTTTGGTGGCTTTAAATTAGAAAATAAGTAAGATCTTATGATCCGCAATTTCACCTACCTCCTATACAATCCTACATTGAACCCCAATTTTGACAACCTTGTATGTGTGTGTATTTATGTATATAATCACATGATTATGCATTATAATGGGGAATAATTATTCATTTTTTCTATAATTTTGTTGTTGTTATTCATGCATACCATATATTTTGTTGAGTGAATAAAGTGCATAACAAGTTTAATGCAATCAATCTCCTAAAAGACTAATCTATAGGTTGGGTTGAATGAGTGCCAAAATCTTCCCATCTCCATAACCTATCCTCTAAATTCAAAATTTGAAGAGCTCGAAACCTAGTACTTTCACCATAGATTCATTGCTACTGGTAAGTGAAGTCGAAACTTTTCTTCCTCATTTGTGTGAATTCAAAATTTTACTTAGATCAAGACATGGTCGTTATGGAATCCAAGCCACAAAGGCTTCATGGTGCATCGATTGGTCTTGTTTACAGATATTATTTTGGTGTGAAATTCATGGGTATGATCATATTCTACAATTTGCTGATTTTGATTATGTTTGATAACTTACTAGGTTTGATTTGGTGCTCAATTTGATTATGGGAAAGAGAGATTCAATAACGAATTGATGGATTTTGAGTAAACAAATTGATTGAGTTTTGAGTAATAAAACTGATTTTGTGGAATCATCACTGTCTGAAGGATTTATTTAGGAGGATGAGATTTAGGAGTTGAGACTTTTTTTTTTTTTTTTAAATTTAAATTGTATTAAACATTTCTTTCAAAAGAAAAAATTTATTTTATTAGGAAAATGTTGAATACCCATAAATATTGTAAAGAAAAAAATCTTTTATGTTTTTTATTTTTAGTTTCTGGAATTTTTAAAATTTTAAAGAACTTGCTTTATTTTTAAACTTATTTAATTGTATAGAATAATAAAATCCACGTGTGATGATTTAATTAGATCAATTAGCACGTGTGCAAGCTTAGATAGGTGTCACTTAACAAACACATAAATCAACCATTATGGGATTATTAAGCAAAATGAACCCCTAATGCTGCTGAGCAGATAAATTAAACATTAGGGGGCAATTTTTTTTTTTTTTTAGAATCAAGGGAGAAAAATAAAAAATAACCTCAAATTTTGGGGATATAATTTGCACTTTAGTCTTAGTTATAAGTTATAAGATTAAAGAAGAGAAACCAAAGCCCTAAACTTTGGTTGTAGGTAAATTTCAGAAATCTCATCTCCCATTCTCTCCCTCTCACTCTATTAGCCAAATACAAAATCCAATCCAAAAGGTATATCATCAAATAGTTAAGCACTTGTCTTAGAAAAACAGTTATATTTTTTTTTTTAAGGTTTAATTATCATTTTGGTCCCAAATGTTTGCATTATGGGTTAAAATAGTTTGGTGTATTGTGTCAAAATAGTAGGTTTAATTATCATTTTAGTAGCCAAAGGCCTTGTAGTTGAATTGACACCTCCCTATGTATAAAGTGCTTGGGGTCTAGGGGGGAAATGATTTGAGTTGCGAGATTAGCAGTATGTTGTAATTATCTTTAAAAAAAAAATTATTATTTTAGTCCCAAATATTTGCACTATGTGTTAAAATAGTTTCTAATGGTTTCAAATATGTTAATTTAGTTCAAACAATAAAATAATCTATATCATCAAGTTTTGGATGAAAATCTTTCTAAAAAAAAAAAAATTAAGTTTTGGATGAAAATACTAACATGACTAGATAAAATAAAAAATATTTTTATACGGCACCTTGGCTTTCACTTGGACACGATATATATATGAAAAAATGAGTTAAAACATGAACCTTGTGTGCAACAATATTGGAATCCCTAAACTCAACCAACCTACCACGACCAAGCGAGGGTGCGATAGTGACTCCAATTACGAGAAGCGGAGAAGGTTTGGGCAATCTCTCTCTCTCTACGAATCTAAAATGGGTTTGTTTTGGTTTTTGGATTTTCGCTTTTTGTTGTGTTTGATTTGGTGTTGTTGCTTTCTCTCTCTCAACTGGGAATGAGTTGAAAGACTTGGAGTTGGAGCAGGGCTCGATAGTGTGAACTATGGCTACATTGTTGAAGAATGAGAGGGAAAGGAGTAAAAAGAATGTGTTTTGGAAGATAGGTTTTTGATTTGGCATATATTTTTTGAAAGTTCATTGACACACAAATAGGTTTCATAATTTTTTGGTATTAATTTTCTTTTATAGGCTTATTTGATGAAAATATAGAACTTTTGTGCGCATTGAGAGCCATGAAATCGTTGTGAACTTTGACTATTAGCTATGTTAGCATTGTCCATTCGGTAGAGACTATTTTGACACAATACCAAAAACACATTTTGAAACATTACGAATCATTTTGATATAGTGTAAATGCTAGGTAACAAAGTGGTAAGCACTAGAATTGGGGGGTGTAAAAACCCTCCAATTGCTATATTAGCCACCAGACTCCTAAAATACTGCTCCATCTGGGTTGCTATACTTAAAAAATTTTGCAACTCAACTACAGTCAAGGGGTACATTTGCAACCTCACTATAGCGGGTTGCAAACTTAATTTAGTATCCGTTTGGATACACGTCTGGCATGTTTGTGTCCACATTTCACCTTCTTTTTTTTTATTTTTTATTAGAAGCGTGTTTTTTTTATGGCTTTATGTCAAACCAGTGGGCCTTGTGCACTGTTCATGAGACCCACAAACCTTCTTTTTCAGCAGCTTTTTCATTAAAAATGGGTCTCTCGATACTATTCACACATTTAAAAATTATTTTGCTATAGCGTTTTCAGTTTTCTGTGGTATCCAAACAGATCCTTAATATTTTTTAATTCCTCCCAGACCCACATCTCACCGACTTTCTTCTCTCACATATCTCAGCCTCCACTCTCTCTTTTCTCATCTCTTCCTCTCTCTCCCCACTCAGTTTTTTTCTCTACGATTTCCCTGTCTCGGTCCATCTCACTCAGATCGACGGGAAGGGTGTGGGGTTTGTGGGGATCGGCACGTGGGGTCGGGGGCCGTGGGTTTGATATTTGTGAATATTTTTCGATATAGGTATGTGTATATTTTTCTGATGGGTTTGTGGTGGGTTGTTTAGGGCTAGCCAGCAGCTCTGGAATGTGGGTTTGCAATGGGCCACGGTGGTAGTGAACAATGGTGGCAGTTTGACCAAATTTTTAATATTATATGTTGATATATTTTATATTATTTTAATGAGTTGTTTGTAAAAATAGAAACTGAGATGTTGAGAAAGTTGTAAAATGAGATCATAAAATAGATAAAATAAGTTTTTAGGGTGTAAAATATAACTTTTTTGGCCCCCAGATGCTGATGCTCTAATTGAACTGTTTGCTAAACTATATGTATGCATGTTTGTACTTAGTTATTCTCTATTGGTTTATTTGGATGACATGAATTTAAATTTGGATTTGGATTTGGATTTGGATTTGAGAGGGCCCAAATCCAAATCTTTTGTTTGGATAACTTAAAAGAATTGGATTAGGATTTGGCCCAAATCCATCCTGGGTTTCAGGGTCCAAATCCATGTATTTGAAATACCCTCCCAAACCCAGGAATTTAGAAATCCCTCGCCCAGCCCTCAGGCTCGTGCTCTCTTCGTCGGCTACTCTCTGTCACGCTCTCTCTGCCAAGCTTTTCTTCTTGCTCTTTCTCGCAGCAAGGTTTGTCTCTCTCTACACTTTTCCTCCTCTTTATCCTCTCTATTTCTCTCTTTCTACTAAATCTGAATCATAAAGGCTCTGGCGTTTTCTGTGGGTTTTTTTTTTTTTTTTTTTTTTTTTTTTTTTTTTTTTGTGTGTGTGGGTTTGTTTGGGTTTCCTTTGATTTGAGTGTGGATTTTGTTTGGGATTCGTTTGATTTGTTTGTGGGTTTTGTTTCATAGTATTTTCAATGGTTTGTTTTGAGTTTGTCTTTATTTTCTATATCTATTTTCGTTTGTGGGTTTGTAATGCAAATTATGTGTTTGATGAAATGCTTCTATGAACTGTAGATATACATAAATAGAGCATGTGAATTGTTATAAGCTTTTGGTTCATTTTTAAGACTCATTGTGTGTGTAACGTGAAGTGAAGCGGTAAACTACAACATCTTTATGCATGAGGAGTGTAACACAAATGCTTGAGGGTGTTGTTGAAGTGCTTGTTCCACCTTGCCCGTGTTCTTTTAGTAGAAAAGTAACTATGTCTTAGTATTAGCTCTCTTTTGCGATTGCCATCATTAGGAGTGGATCTTAGCAAGCCTCTGTACGTTTGTGTCTCTGTGTACAAGGGCATTTCCTCTTATATCATCTATTTGAGTGATATACTACCATCCTGCAATGCACCAACATCAACATTAACCCAATGCCTAAGCAAAAGTTGTTCTGTAGGCAAAGGATGTTCTGATTCAGAATTGAAGAGAGCCTCACATGTTGAGGGTGATGCTCTCCTCTTCCTTATAGGACATTCTAAACTACCCAAAATTCTTAACTGGCTCCAAAGTTCTTCTCGTTGGTGGCTTAAAAATATAGTGATTGGAAGTTTGGAACACCCCCACCATCTCTCCAAACCCCAGCTCGTATTATTAGAATTTATAAGAGAAACAAATATTTGTGTAGTGTGTTTTGTGTGTTGAGGGAGAGAGAAACAGAAAGGGCAGTGTTTTTTGTTTTTGGGTTTAAAGTTTCCAACATGTCTTCAAGGTTGTTGTGGGTTTCAAGGGCTGCCTCTTACCTTAGGATCTCAGCGTTCCACGGAGGGTTTGCTTCTGGTATATATCAGACTTTGCTTTGATGGGTTGTTCTTTATTTTCCTTTTATATGTATATATTAAAATGTGGATTTGGATCACTCATTTATGTGTGTGTTAGTTAAAATGGTTGATCTATGATTCTTTGATCAGAATATTGGTTTTTGGAAATGGGGTCTTTTTTTTTTTTTCATTGGTATCATATTTAGTTACCAAGTTTTGGTTTTTATTACTGCTGAGATTGATGGGTTCTTGAATTTTGGAAATGGGGTTTGTTTGTCGTTGTGATTGGTATCATATTTTCAAAGTTTTGGACTTTTTACAGCATAGATCAATGGGTTCTTGAATCTCGGCATTCTTATATCAATATACTGTCTGTGTGTGTGTGTGTGTGTGTGAAAGCTATACTTTTTATAGTTAGATCAATTTTTTGTTGTTCTGGAATTGTGATTAATGTTAGGCCAATTATTTCTATAATTTTTAATCATCATCTTCTTAATTGATTATTAATATTACCTCATGTATTTAAAATTAAAATGTAGAATGATTAAGAAAGTTAATAATTAAAAAATATATTTTATTGATCTTAAATCTAAATCCAAATCCAAATCCAAATTTACGTATCCAAACAATGAAATTTTAAATGATGAATTTCAAATTCTTCATTGTTTAAAAAGATCCAAACAAAGAATTTCAAAATCAAGGCATTTTAAATCAATGGATTTCAAATCCAAATCCAAATCCAAATGTTGCCATCCAAACACAACCTACAGGTAATTTATTTCAAAATTTTCCTAGAAAGGAAACCATGTTAAAGCCTATGTATGTATAAGTTTATGAATGTAAATATGTACACATGGATAGATAGTTATGTTTGTGTTCTGCTTTAACTTGTATCGGTTATGTTGAAGGTGCTTATTGTTCTGTGCAGATTGATTACAGTATATACGACTCTGAATCAAAAATAATGGCAAGGTCATTATCAAGCATGCTGCTGAAGGGCATTGCGGGTCTCCCTGCCACCCGTCCTAGTAGAATTGTAAGATTCAAGTCCATTTGTTAAAGAATTTTGATACTTGGAATAAAATTATAGATGATTGAATATGAAATCGAATCTGTTTCTTATACAATACCTTAGATGGGTTTATACATGGAATGAAATTATAGATGTTAGAATATGGACCATGATGTTGCTTAGGATAACTGGGGTCTAACTTGAAGCTGTTTTGTGCGGGCTCTTGTGTGAAGAAATGGCTTTGTAGGTCCTTGGACTCATTGCTGAAAGTCATTGCATTGTCTTCTTCTTCGATGTGAGAGTCCCTGCAATATGTGTGTCCTGAAACTCACCCTAAAGTTCGAGGTGCAGGATTGTAGGTTACCCTAACCACCCCCCCCCCCCCCCCCCCCCCCCCCCCCCAAATTTAAAGAATAGGCTTTGAATTCTTTGGGTCTTTTGTACTTTCATACCCTTGTATACATGGAATCAAGTATAAGCTTTCTGCCTCTTGTTGAGTTTTACTCATTTGGCTATTTGAATTAATATAAAAAGTGAATGCAAGGTTACATTATGTATGTTTTCAACCTACCTATTATCAGGCTGAATTGGCAATACTTCAATCTCCTGGATTTTGGGGAATTGAATATTATTTATTTGAAAGTTTGATGATGTTGAAAACTGTTCCTTTATCTTGAAATTGCAGTCTTCAGTTCTTCACTCAAAAGGTCATGAGTTTAGTTTACTCCGAACAAAAATTTGCATGATAATTCAATAGTTACAATGGGAGAGAGGGGATTTGAACCTTGGACGTCTTGGTTGGAAACACCATGAGGTGCCAGTTGAGCTCTGAGGCTCTTAGCATTAAATTTATTATTTATTATACGTGGCTGCTTAGCTAAATTATTGACTCACATCTGATGTTAACTAGTATATTATCATATTAGTTGATTCCACATTTCTGGTTTAATTCTTATCCTTTAAGTTGTTAATGATTGCAGCACTTATTAAAAAAATGATTGCAGCGGTAACATAAGTTGATGTTTCAGTTTAAATTTTTGTAGGTACTTGGATCCTTTTCCCATAATGGGATGAGATTTTCAACTGCCGCGCCCAATGATCCAGACACGCATGAAGATTTTAAACCCACTAACAAGCTTGAGAGTTCTGACCTTTCTTTGAATGATGTTGTTGAGCAGGTAAATGAATCTTTTATATCATGTTTACAATTTGTGTTCTGAACTCTGTCATCTGCTGTTAGCAATATGAAATTTTTTATTTTGAAAGATCTATGTTTATTGATTGTGTTTGTTTTTGGTGTAGGATGTCAAGGAAAATCCCGTTATGATTTACATGAAAGGTGTGCCCGAGTTTCCTCAGTGTGGATTCAGCTCGCTAGCAGTTAGAGTGTTAAAACAATATAGTAAGTTTTGGAGATGTTTATTTTTTTTTTACAAGTAACAAATTTTTTATTATCAAAATATAGAAACCAAGTACACTGGGGGTGTACAGAGGGTGAGGAACAATCAAACTCTCAAATTACAATGATCGAACAAATTGGAGATGTTTATTTTAATGAGCAAATATTTCCATTCCTTGATTGGTTTAATTTAGCAATCAATATGTATGACTGAGTATACACAAAGTTGTGTGCAGACAGACATACAAACACATACCAGTCACATATACTATTTATTTTATTTTATTGGTAATATATACACGCACCCAATGGGTCTTGAACCCACGACCTCACCCTCCTCCTAGTACTTATAAGGGGAGGAGGTGCCAGTTTAGTTAGAGCTCATTGGCATCAGACACATGTATACATGCTTGTACAACATAACTCTGTATGTATATATGTTAGTTATACATGACTTATTATTTCCTTTAAAAATGCTAAACTTGAACTATAGTAATCTGGATTGTGTTTTTGATTTTACTGTTTTCTTGTCTTTGTGGAGAGGGCTCTTAGTTAATGGCATGAAAATTGTTTTTGTACAAGTGCAAATCATATGAAAGAATAGGAGGATGCGAAGAGAAGTTATCTTTTGATGAGCTACTGGTATTTAGTTATGTGCAATGGGACGGAGTGAAAAAGAGTTGGGTGCACACACACTCTCCTTATAATTAGGGATTAGCTGCATCTATTATTTTGTTATCTAATCTAAAGGGTGTTCTTCTTGGCACTTGTTAACTTCCGATGATGAATAAATTTATCTGGTTATTGTACTCTTACCATATATGTGACTGTTTCAGATGTTCCTTTGGCTTCTAGAAATATTTTGGAGGATCCTGAGCTTAAAAGTGCTGTAAAAACCTTCAGGTAAGTCAGCACTTGGTGTTTTTCTCTACTTAAAAAAGAGGGGAAAAAGTTAGATTTTGATGTTTTACATATTTTTTGGGAATCTTGATGACTATTCTGCTTAGTTGTTTCAAAGTTGTGCTCACTTGGCTTCTAAACATTCTTAGTAATACAAGATGAATTTAGCTGGCTGTGATGACTAACGTAACAATCTATTCTGGTTGAGTGAAGATTTGTCATTGTAGTCAATTAGAATTTCATTCTACATGTGTGCTGATGCTCATCAAATTCAATCTACGTGCCTTATATGTGTCTATCGGGTACTGTCTATGTCTGTTGTGTAAACATCTGATGTATTTCTGCAGAGTTGTTTTGTTGTTGTTGATAAATATGAGACTGTTGGAGCTGGATGAAGCCCAATATAACTTGTATTGTGTTAATTTTTCACTCTGTTTGTTACAGTATAAAATGTTATGTGGAAACAATGTTTTGTTGTAAAACGTTGGTCAAACTGAAAATGTTTTCTGTTGACTGTAAAATCCTCAGTAAAATTTTATAAAATGTTTTACCAACAAAACCATAATAAAACATTTTACAAAACACAAAACACACAGCCACAACCCCCCCCGCCCCCCCCCCCCCCTCCCAAAATAAATTTTTGATTGATCTTGTGCTTTAAAAATTTGTTAGCCTAGGAATAGTTCCTGGATAAATTGCTGTTGTTCTATCATCATACGCAAAACCCAACATGCTCAGCTACCAGGAGTGATTTGCCCTATCGGTCTAATGGCAATCTTGATTTCTTGATGGTGCCTATCAAGCTTATTTCCCCTTAACGTCTTTGATTATTAACAAGAGACAAATATCTACAAGGGAACTCATCGAAAAAAAAAAATCTACAAGGGAATTAGGTGTTGGTTCCATAGCCATTGGTGGAAGCAAAAAAATTCAGCTTGGTAATAATTTTTCCCTTATTTGATATCATATCATGGATAGTAGTATGGGTTTCACTCTTTGGTCTCCCTATAAAATTCTTCTTATAAAAATGAAAATGGGTAGTAGCATCACATTAGTTTGAGGATGGGACTGCTGTTTTCGATAAACTTTGGATCTTCAAATTTGATTGTATTGAGTGCTAGTTTTCTAAATTACCTTGCTGTTTATATGCAGCCACTGGCCCACATTTCCTCAGATATTCATCAAGGGAGAGTTCATTGGAGGGTCGGATATTATTCTCAACTTACACCAGGTTACTTCTTATTTCAGAACGTATTTTACTTTTAGTTCTTTACAATGTGCATCGCATTGCTCAAATAATTTGGCCTGTCCCGTGCAGTCTGGTGAACTGAAGGAAAAGCTGAAAGACGTTACCGCTAGTCAGGAGAAGTCTGAATAACAACTCAATGAATCTAGAGAGAGTTAAAGGGTCACTGGGACTTCTTTGACAATAGTGTGTTATTGCTATGAGGTGACAAGATGAGGTTCTATTTGGTTTTCTATGATTGCTTGTTATTATTTACAAAACAATAAATGTAGCGTATTGCTGTGCTTTCATCTGCTACTGCTATATATCCTCGCAATTGTTGTATAGTAACCTTATTTCTTTAGCTCGGATAATTTTGGGTCGCAAATCATAAGCAGAAGATTGAGTTCGAAATGGTGAGGAATTAGATTTGGATTATTAAGAAGATAATGAATAAAACATAGATAAACTAACACTTGCAATTTCTTGGTTTTATTTCCAATTTTGCAAATACAAATGCTACCAATTTGTTCCATATGCAGTGAATATATATATATTAAAAGCCAAAACTCAGAGAAAATCCAATTAGATTTCAATTGAATTCTTAATTTTGTTTAACGTGTCCCATTTAATTTCTAATTTTTGTATCAAGTGAATTATTGATTGCAAAAATCAAAGAGTTCAAATCTAATTGGATTTTAAATTGTAGTTCAATTAGAGTTCAAATTTGTGCCACATGTCTATCGAATTTTTTAATTTTTGTGATAAAGGAATTATTAGGTTGTAAAAAACGAAGAGTTCAAATCCAATTAAATTCTAAATTATATATATATGTGTGTGTGTGTGTGTGTGTGCGTGTACACACATTATCTACAAGCCTCATTACACACACTTTGCGCCTGCGATGAGGTTTTTTTTATTAGGTCTAGTGTACGTGAGATTAGGAATTAAAGAAATAAAAAATTCAAAAAAAGAAAAAGAAAAAAAATCCAGAAAAATCAAATAAAATGAGTAAAAAAAAAATAGAATGTGGTCTTGAGGGAAATATCAAAGTGGAAATATCAAAGTGGATGGAGAAGGTTTTTTTTTTTTTTTTTTTTAATTATTATTATAAATTTTAATTTTAATTTTTGTTTAAGTTTATTTTGAAGACATGGATTAGTAAGAGAGTGTTCTATTGTGTATGCATTTTACATGGAGTTACGATGGAGATGTATTTTTACTGGGTTGTTCTTAAATTTTGTCCCTATTAAACATACGATCTAGGGCTATTTCTGAATTATATAAAAGTCCAGTCCAAATAATGGAATCATGTTATAGATATCTATATTATTTGTATGACACGGGATCCCCAAGCCCATTTGGGCCTTGAGCATCAACCTTACAACGTGGCCTATAGCCCCAATCCTTTTGTCTGAAGCTGGGCCTTAGGCCTATTGGGGGGTCATGGGCCCAGGCCTCATGCCTTTATGATCGATCCAAAGCCCATTCGGCATGCAGTTCTACTCTACACGTTAGGATTCATAATCTGAGACTTGCCCGGCTAATCACATCTCGAACGGGAACTTGATTGCTCGAGAACCTTATATCTCGGCTACCCAGTATTGCCCTAGAGAATATCACTGCCGAACATCCCTCATGAAGTGGGAATCAATTCCAATGCAACTACCACCTTACCCACCTAAACACCCACCTAAAGACAATGGAATTGGATCTTCACTCGCACTAATTGAGGGAAGTAATCATAACACCTCCACTTATCCAAGGCCATAAATAGGAGAATTAAGGGAGGAAGAGGGGTTGACAATTCTAGAAAGGGAGAGCCATTAGAGAAAGAGCTACCAATCTAAGAGAGTAAGGGAGTCACTCAGTGAGGAAGAGAGAAATACTTGAGGAAACAGAAGCGTATTTGGGTCTGTCGAGCATAGGATTGCCCACAGTAGGAAACCCAAAAGCCCACAAAATAAATAGATTGTGAGCCTAAGTAGAGATTAGGCCTAATAGCCATATTTTGGGTATGCACAATTGGCGTTGTCTATGTGAATCTTCTACGAAGCTGTGGTTTTGTCCAGGCGCGCACGAAAAAATGTTTGGAGGTCCATATGGGAGTTATGTTGAAAGTGGTTCTGGGAGGTCTTCACAGGGATCCACCTGAAGGGAAAGAAGGCAGAAAAGACGTGAAGATAGGGAGTATGAGGAGGAATGGCAGTCTGGCCTCAGAGAAGGGTCATTTCAAACGTACCGGACGCTGTCAAGCGCTTGGAGGCGCAATCGTTTTGACAGAAGGGATAAAGAGCTTGATCGAAGGGACGAGGAACTTGAATGTCTTCGTAGGTTGGTGAGGGATTTAGAGTTGCAAGCAAGAGGTAGGCATTAGAGAAGGGACCGCGGGGATTGAAGGGAAAGGTCGGCTAATGTCGGGGATCATCATGGAGCAGGGTCCCATCAATCCGAGTCTTATCAGCACAGGGATCGCTCAAGGGAATATGCAGACCGGGATTTGATTTCCTCGGAGGAGAGACGACCTCGAAATGCGGTCATGGACCCTATGAGCCGCGCATTACACCGAGCTGCCCGATCACCATTCTCGAGGGACATTGAAAGGGCACCTATGCCAAGCAGATTTACAAGGCCGCCGTTCAATTCTTACGATGGAAAGACAAACCCGGTAGAACATGTAAGCCATTATATTCAAATGATGTCTTTGCACACTTATAACGACACATTGATGTGTAAAGTGTTCCCCTCGAGCCTCGGCCCTACTGCTTTGAGATGGTTTAATGGATTAAGGAAGGGCTCAGTTCACAGTTTTTCCGAGTTGATTCAAGAGTTCAGTGTACGGTTCATGACAGTCAAGTTTCATAGCCCGTGGACGCGTTGTTGTTAATGAAAATGGGGGCTGGGGAAACCCTCCGCAGCTACGCTAACCGGTATTAGGAACTGTACAACGAGATTGGTGGGGGTAATGAAAAAATCGCGGTGAGTACTTTTCGGATGGGGTTGCCCGAAGATTCCGGCCTACAGGAATTGTTGACGAAGAGGCCTCCCGAGGATATAAGGTAGTTGATGAGGCGTATCGAAGAATATAAACGTTTGGAAGATGACCGGCTACAGAGCAAGGGCAAGGCCCTGGTCATAAATCATCCTCGGCATATCGATTTACAATCCAGGCCCTGGAAGGATTTGAGGATTCAATAGCCGGGGCCACAAATGGGAGAGGTGAATGTAGCCTTCAAGGAACCGGTGCATAGGATCATTGATCAGATTAAGAATGAGCCATACTTTCGATAGCCAAACAAGATGGGGGGAGACCCGTCCAGGAGGAATCAGAACTTATATTGTACTTACCATAAAGATAACAGGCATACCACCGAACAGTGCAGGGTGTTAAAAGATCATGTAGAGCAGTTGGTAAAAGCAGGATACCTAAAAGAGTTCGTGGTGGATCCCAGGAATCAAGAAGCTGGGCAGGGCGCCTGGCCTCATGGAAATCCTCTCCTACCCCCACTGGGAGTGATAGAAGTTATCCACGCAGCTCCAAGAGGCATTCAGGTGTCCAGCAGAAGGGAAGTACTGGTCGTGGTATCGGCGAAAAGCTACACGGGTGATTAACCCCCCGAGAAGAAGTTGAGTTGTGCTCAGGAGCCCATCGCCTTTAATGACGATGATCTGGAGGGCAAAATTCAACCACATGATGATGATTTGGTGGTTACGGCCCGAATAAATGGTTTCGTAGTGAAGAAGGTAGTGATAGATTAGGGGAGTGGAGCTGACGTGATGTATCCTGACCTGTACAAGGGGCTTGGCTTGAAGAAGGAAGATCTCCTCAAGTATGATACGCCGCTGATAGGGTTTGACGGCCGGATGGTGGTCCCAGAAGGGAAAATCTCGCTTCCTATGAATATGGAAGGCAAGGAGGTGATGGTAACGTTCATAGTGGTCGCCTCGTTTTCCCCTTGCACGGCAATCCTAGGAAGGCCATGGATTCACACAATGGGGGCAGTACCGTCCACCTTGCATGTGAAAGTTAAATTCCACACGGAGCGGGACATTGCCATAGTGCGAGGGAGCCAGCAAGTAGCCAGGCAGTGCATGGTAGCTGCAATTGGCTAGGGAATCAAACAGAAGGAATCAATTGAGGAGGCTTCCTTATAGCAATTATAGAAACCCCAAGTAGGAGCGGGGGCTAGCTGTGCTGAGGACTTGGTGAGAGTGAGGATATTACCGGATGATGATAGGAGTTTTTTGATAGGAGCAAGTATGGAGAACAAATAGAGGGTTGAGACACTGCTGTTCCTCATGCAAAATGTGGACGTGTTCACTTGGAGCCCATATGAGGTGCCTGGGGTAGATCCCAAATTCATAGTTCACAAGCTCAACGTCGACCCCCTATACCCCCCTAAGAAGTAGAAGCCGAGGAGATCGGCTAAGAAGCACATCGAAGCTGTTAGGCAAGAAGTGAAGAGACTAAAGGAAGCCAGGGCAATAAAGGAGATATTTTTTCCAGAGTGGCTTGCGAATACCGTGGTGGTAAAAAAGAAAAATGGTAAATGGAGGGTTTGTGTTGACTTCACTGACCTCAACCGAGCATGTCTGAAGGACCCATTTCCTATGCCGAAGATTGATCAGTTGGTGGATGCCACATATGGACACTTAAGGATGAGCTTTCTGGACACTTCTCAGGGTTATCATCAGATTGCCCTAGCTGCCGAGGATTAGGAGAAAATGGCGTTTATTTCACCTGACGCTAACTATCATTAAACCGTGATGCCATTTAGGTTGAAGAACGCTGGGGCCACATATCAACGGATGATGATGAGAATGTTCCAAGATAAGATCGGGCGGATAGTCAAAGTGTACATTAATGATATGGTGGTAAAAAGCAAACAGAAGATACAACATGTTGAAGATATTAAGGGGGTATTCGAAGTACTTCAGTAGCATAAGTTGCGCCTCAATGCGGACAAGTGTGTCTTTGGAGTAAGGGTTGGCAAGTTCCTAAGGTACTTGATCACGAACCGAGGAATAAAAGTCAACCCTGACTAGATTAAAGCCGTGAAGTGCCTCAAGCTGCCGAGCAATCCGAAGGAAGTCCAAGTGTTGACTGGCATGTTAGTTGCCCTTAACTGGTTCATTTCCAAGTTTGCCGATCGCTGTCGACCATTTTACCAGCTCTTGAAGAAGTGGAAGGGATTCCAGTGGAATGAGGAGTGTGAAAAGGCTTTTCAAGACCTAAAGGAATATTTGATGCAGGCACCTATGTTGACAGCCCCCGAGCCCGGGGAGGATTTATTCATGTACCTCTCAATGTCGGAACACGCCGTGAATGCCGTGCTTCTGAGAGATCAAGGAGTGCAACAACCCGTGTATTATATAAGCAAGACCCTGGTTGACGCAGAAACAAGATACCTGCCCCTGGAGAAGTTAGTGTTAGCACTAGTGCACGCTACGAGGAAGCTGCCACATTATTTTCAAGCTCACACCGTCTATGTGTTGACCGAGTATCCCCTACAGTCATTGTTGAAGAGATCTGACTTCACAGGCCGAATAGCCAAATGGGGGACCCGACTTGGCTCCTTTGATATCAGGTACCGGCCAAGGAGTTCAATCAAAGGCCAAGTTCTTGCTGATTTTGTTGCAGAATTTTCCCTGAGAAAAGAAATGGAAGTAATTTGTCACGTAGACTGTCGCCCGTGGAAGGTATTCGTAGACGGCGCTTCCAGTGCAATGGGGGCGGGGGCCGGGATCCTTATCGTCACTCCAGAAGGGATAAGGTTGGAACATTCTTTCAGGTTGGGATTTAGGGCCTCTAACAACGAAGCCGAGTATGAAGCCCTTCTCGCTGGATTGAGAGTTGTTTTGGATATGGGCGCGCAGGAAGTTTAGGTCTACTCGGATTCTCGATTGGTGGTCAACCAGGTGCAGGGCAGTTTTGAAGCCCGAGATTCCCGAATGAAGGAATATTTGCGAGTGGTAAGGCAGGTTATGAGTCAGTTTCTTAAAGCAAAGGTGGTCCAGGTGGCCCAGGGGCAGAACAGACACGCGGACTCTCTGGCCACCTTGGCGTCATCAATGACAGAGGAGGTACCTCGCATAATCAAAGTGGAATTGGTAGCGGAACCAAGTATCAATGCTGGGGTAGGTGTTTCACAGGTGACAACAGTTGAACCATGCTGGATGGATCCGATCATCAACTTTTTAGCCGAGGATCGTTTGCCTGCTGACGAGAAAGAAGCAGAATAAGTACGTCGGATAGCAGCTCGGTATTGGTTATCAGTCGATCGTAGGTTGTATCGAAGATCTTTTGATGGGCCCTACCTGTAGTGTTTACACCCCAGCAAGATTGAAGGACTCCTGTTCGAGCTGCATGAAGGAGTGTGCGACAGCCATGTGGGGGGACGTTCATTGGCACACCGGGCAATGACTTAGGGATTTTGGTGGCCGCGAATGCAATAGGACGCTAACGAATATGCTCAAAAATGTGAGCAATGCTAGAAACACGCCCCTATGATCCACCAACCGGCTAGAAGCTTGAATCCCATTAGTAGCCCTTAGCCTTTTGAGCAATGGGGGACTAGATATTGTTGGTCCATTCCCTCGAGCAACAGGAAACCAAAGGTTTGTCTTTGTAGCCGTGGATTACTTCACCAAATGGGCGGAGGCAGAGGCGTTGGGAAACATCCGGGATGTGGATGTTAAAAAGTTCGTATAGAGGAATATAGTGACTAGGTTCGGGGTACCAGAGTCCCTAGTATCAGACAACGGGTTGCAATTTGACAGCAAGGCTTTTCACGAGTTTTGTGGCAGTCTCGGCACCACGAACCGGTATTCTACCCCGGCATATCCGCAGAGCAATGGTTAAGCCGAGGCCACCAACAAGGCCATTGTGAACGGGTTAAAGAGGAGATTATAAGGTGTTAAGGGCAGGTGGGTAGAGGAGTTGCCTAGTGTTCTGTGGGCATACCGAACAACCTCGAGAAGGTATACGGGAGAAACCTCGTTCTCTCTAGCGTATGGAGCGGAAGCGGTCATACCAGCAAAAGTGAACTTATGCAGTGCCTAGGTTTTAGGTTTTAACCTCGCTGAGAATTCAAAGTTGATGCTGAAACAGTTGAACCTGTTGGAAGAATGCGGGGAATCAGCGACCATACGGCTGGCGGAATATCAGCAAAAACTTTCCCGGAGATACAACAGAGACGTGAGGAAAAGGGAGTTCAGAGCGGGAGATCTAGTACTCCAGAAGGTGGTGGGAAATACACGGGACATCAATGTGGGGAAGCTAGCGCCAACTTGGGAGGGACCATATAAAGTCACCGCCATCGCGGGCGCATGGATGTACTATTTGGAAGATTTGGATGAAAGGCCACTTCCCCGGCCATGGAACGCCCACAATCTGAAGAAATTCTACCACTGACTGTCAGTACACGGGGGTACATATTGAATGTAACATTATATATGCATATTGTTAATTAATACAAAAGTGATGTTTATCCGTGTAGGTGTATCTGTACTTATGATTTCATCATTGTTAGCTCATTAGCTCCGGTCAACAAACACGGGGAAACTTTATATCAAATTAGCTAAGGACAGAAGCCTGTTCTCGGTTCGATTCTCATCATCGGATAGGTGGAAACCTAATCTCAAAAATTATCTAAGGACAAAAGCTTGTTCCCGGTTTTATTCTCATCACTAGACAGGTGGAAACCTAATCTCAAAAATTATTTAAGGACAGAAGCCTGTTCTCGGTTCGATTCTCATCACCGGACAGGTGGAAACCTAATCTCAAAAATTATTTAAGGACAAAAGCCTGTTCCTGGCTAGATTTTCATCACTAGACATGTGGAAACCTAATCTCAAATTATCCATGGACAGAAACCTGTTTCTTGGTTCGATCTCAATCACTGGACAAGTGGAAACCTAATTTCAAATTCTATCTGACAGGAACCCGCTTCTCGCTTAGATTGTCATCACCGGGCAGGTAGAAATCTTACTTTGAGCTATTCCAAGAGTAGAAACAAGCTTCCCAAATCTATTTTAGTCACCAAACACACAGAGATTACGTCGAATTATTCAGGGGGATGGAACCGATTTCTTGGATACAACCCAAGTCACGGGACAGGTAACTACTCTACATTTCCCTGAAGGGTCAACGTATGTCAAATTTGGTTCTTATTGCCGAGGAGCCAATTCTTTCTAAATACAAGTGATCCCGTCCAGGCTGGTCTTGGCCACCATGCATGGCCGGCAATTACCTGGCCTTTTGAAGATAAATAAGAAAGTAGTTTCAATCACCGTCCAATGGAAAATCGGGATTAAACCAACCGGTCATTTGGAATGCATGTGTATATATAAAATAGAAAAACAATCAAAGAGCATGACAGAAATGATAACCTAGTAGCAAACAATTATAATTAAAATAAGCAAACGAAAGATTAAGCCAATGTTTCGTCACCACAACCCGGTGACTATAGGGAAATAAAATTTAGGAAAGTAAGAGTTAAACCATTGTTCCGTCACCACAGCTTGGTGACTATAGGCAAACCGAACAAGTAAAAGAAAAGTAAACATGGATAGAAAGTAAAAGCAAGTTAAAAACATAAGTATCAAGCGATAGGATCGGTGGGCGAGAGTAAGGCAGCGTCTCTAGTATGTTGGCCAGTCGCATCTTCGGGTTGCTGAGCTAGTGTGAGAGGCTGGGTTTGACCGCCCTTGGAGTAATCGCCAGCACGGAGGCCGCTGGTGGCTTCCAGTCAACTAACTCCACGTAGGAGTCAATTTCTAGCACCAGCTCCCTTATGTTAGCTGTTTCTTCTTCCTCATCGGCATTTAGGGGGTTCTGGACGAGGGGAGCGGGGTCCGGGAAAGGGATCTGGTCGGTATTCCTTAATGGAGAATCCTCAGGAACCCCCATAGCTTGTAGGGCGGCCAGCCACCCTTCCCCGAATGTAAGCCTTTGAGCTTGGCGGATGACAGGCTCCACGAAATTCTCTGCATCAGCAAAGCCTTCATTGTACCACTTATTTTCACAAGCCTCCAAAGCCACCTTCAAGTCGACAATCTCATCAGCTTATGCAAGATACAGGCTCTCTGCCTTCACCAGCATAAGCTCAGTCCCCCCGAGCTTCATCTCCAGCTCCGCCCTCCCATTTTCTACCAAGGCCCGAGCCTTCTCCGTTGCTTGCGCCTTCTTCTCAGCAACATCGGCAGCCTTTTTCTGGTCCTTCGCCGTGGCCTCCGCTACATCCTTGAGGGCCTTTTCACGTTCGGCATCCTTAATAGCCTCCCTCAACCTCCCGTCAATCAAATAGGTCAACTATGCAGCCTGATTGCATGAAAGCCACAACTATAAAGAAAAAAGGGAAAATACACGCTTCATAATAAAAGGAAGAAGAGTAAGAAGACATGTTACCGCTATAGTATGCCATTGAAGGCGTTTGGCCAGCGATTCATCATTCGTGCTTGAGAAGAAATGGACATCTTCGGGCAACAGCAATCCATGGACCAGACTTTGGGCCACTCGCCCCCTTTCCCTCTGTGCCCACAACCTTACGCCCACAATTACCGGCAATGGCTCACCACCGAGTGTGAAGGTGGGCTACCAGCCAAGCCTTTGCCATGAAGAGGAAGCAACGTGAGACCCGACCTGTGAGGTTGGCTGGGTATAACCACGGGATTCTCGGATAGTAAGCCCACCAGAGGCTCGAGGAGGGGTCCTTGATGACGGGTCCCCTACACCGGCGGAGGGTTGCTCGGTTGTACGCTGCCTCTTCCGGGAACGGCTGGAAGGAGAAGGAGGGGGGGATTCGGGTCCCTGCCTTAGGAATCTTACAGTTGGGCTATGGGCCGTGCACTAGGTACGAACCGGTCAACTATTAGTGCACGTCTTGTCACCATTTCTTCTTCGTCAGAATCAGATTCAGCTCCTGAAGATTGCACGGGTTCGGCTGTTGTTGGCTCAATAACTTGCATTGGAGCTTCAATCTCCTCAACAGGCACGTGGACTCTGCGACTTCGAGACACAAGTTCGGCTAATTCGTCCCTCATCGGTGCAAGATCCTCTGCGGTGATATATCTAGGGCCTAGGTCCTGAGCCTCACCAGTCGTCAAGGAAGGCGGCAGAAAGTTGGCGCGCCGGACGTAAATATATGACAGCAACGAGTTGTCCACCAACAAAGCTGGCTTGAAAGGTTGCCAGGTAGAATACACAGGTTCAACACCAAGTATCAAATGTGATGCTCGGAGTTGTCCGTCCGAGTGAACAAAAATTTCTGACCTATGTACGAAGTTTAGGTCTCTAACATGCACTACTCTAAGGTCTGGTCGGAACCTTTTGCTCTCTGCATAGAAACAATATAAAGACTGGTTAGTGACCATTTGATCAAAATAATCAGAAGCGCAATTAACAAGTAAAAAATGCTCAGTATCGACCAACATCACGTGGCGAGAGCGGACAAGGGAGCTCATTGGCAAGCCAGTTGCCGCTTACCCGGACAAATTCTCCAGCCGAGTTTTTATTTGAGTCAGATAGGCATGAAATGAGCCGTACCCGCATATCCCTAGTCTTTAGATAATAATCTGACCTAATTTTTCCACATAAACTATACATGAAATTGATGTCATGATGGTTCAGTTGTAGACCAAACATTTGATTTAACCTACTAACGCAACTCACCACTCGGTAAAAATTGTGAGGGAGTTGGTCAGGACATAAGCCGTAAAATCTAAGAATGCCTATTATGAGAGGGTCAACGGGGAACCTAAGCCCACCCTCAAGAATGGCCATAAGAGGGAAAAATACTGAGCTTGAGCTGGTGCGCCTAAGGAGGTTGATATCGGCTTATGACAGTAGGCGATATCAACATCTCCAAGGACATTGTAGGCTGCTCTAAAGCTAGCCAAGGACACTTCTGAGGATAGAAGGTGTGAATAACCCATTCCTAAACTAAGAATCCTAAACTAAGATTAAGGGAGAACTGAAAGAAGAAGTGAAAGTAAAAGGAAAGGCAGAGAGGACTTATTGTAGGCTCTAGGAAGAAATGGTGTTCTGGGCTGGAAGATGAGCGCACGAAAGTAGTATGCTCGGCAGAGAGGGAGTTTAAAGAATGGAGAATGTAAAAGTGAAGAAGAGACTCAGAAGGAACTATTTATAGGGGTTAATGGAGGAATAAATAACATTTAATAAGTGAGGGGCGGGAAACTCTACAAATCCCCATGGTAACTGCCACGCGCGATGCCTCGGTTCACGAACCGTCAAATAATGATGACGGCCGAAACAGACAGCCAGATACAACGCACCTTTTAAGGGCGCATTAATAAGCCTTGTAACCGACCAGAATCTGCCCGTTAGACTTCCCGGATAGTTTCTGCCTCTTAGAGTCCTTGATCCATCCCATTTGGGCTAATGTACGACACGGGATCCCCAGGCCCATTTGGGCCTTGAACATCAACCTTACAACGTGGCCCATGGCCCCAATCCTTTTGTCCGAAGCTAGGCCTTAGGCTTGCTGGGGGCTATGGGTCTGAGCCTTATGCCTCTATGGTAGATCCAAAGCCCATTCGGCATGCAGTTCTACTCTACACGTCAGGGTTCATAATCTGAGACTTGCCCGACTAATCACATCTCGGATGGGAACTTGATTGCTCGGGAACCTTATATCTCGGCTACCCGGTATTGCCCTGGAGAATATCGCTGTCGAACATCCCTCATGAAGTGGGAATCAATTCCAATGCCACTACCACCTTACCCACCTAAACACCCACCTAAAGACAATGGAATTGGACCTTCACTCGCACTAATAGAGGGAAGTAATCATAACACCTCCACTTATCCAAGGCCATAAATAGAAGAATCAAGGGAGGAAGAGGGGTTGGCAATTCTAGAAGGGGAGAGCCATTAGAGAGAGAGCTACCAATCTAAGAGAGTAAAGGAGTCACTCTATGAGGAAGAGAGAAATACTTGAGGAAACAGAAGCATATTTGGGTCTGCCGGGCATAGGACCACCCACAGTAGGAAACCCAAAAGCCCACAAAATAAATAGATTGTGAGTCCAAGTAGAGGTTAGGCCCAATAGCCATATTTTTGGTACGCACATTATTAATAACATGATTCCCTATTTGGTTTTCAATATTTTGCGTACTAAAATACCCTCACACAAATTCTTAAACTCTCTAAAATATCCTTATCTTTTAGTTAAATAATTTTTAATTAAAATAAACAAACGGGTTAAAAGAGTAATTTACTATTCCTAGCATTTTTCCTTTATCTTCTCCATTCAGCCTACTTTTATCTTTATCTCATTTTTAAACATTATTTCACGTTATCTTATCTCTTTCTTTAAAAAAAAAAAAAAATAGTTATTTATATATTACCTTTAAACATTATAACACTAAACCAAAAAAAAAAACAAATAAATAAAAAAGAGTGCTTCAAAAATAAGAGGATTCCTCTTTTTGAACTGGACTTTTATGTGCTTCAAAAATACCTTCATTAATAAATGGTAACTGTAAAGGCGAGATTTTGTTCAGAGGCCTAAAGGAATTGGACAGTGACACAATAGGCCCACAACAATGAATTTGTTAAAGAGTGGGTTTGAATTTGATTATTTAGTGAGCCCGCTAAGAACCCCTACGGGTTAGTTTGAGTTAAGAATGATTGTAAACGGCTAGTTGTGAAAGAAAAGTTCTCCTTGGTCAAGTCCGAGGATGGTTTGCCCTTGTATATATTTTCAGACTTATACAAATTGAGTTCTTGGTTACAAAGAGATTTTTCTTTGGTATTTCTTCTGTCTTTTTTCTGTAATGGGATCCTTCCCTTACATATTCCCTTCATCTCTTTCATCTTAGCCCTCCACGTGTAGATCAGATTGCTAATCTCCCTGATACTTGTCCCACCAACACCTTCTTGAAGTCTTTGGGGGTAACTGTAAGGCTGGAAGTTACTATTCAGGTATCACTTCCACATTAATGTGGCTAGGGAGTTAAATGTAGAGCATTCAATGCAGTGGTAGCAGCTCTCTGCCTAGATATTTCTCACTTCTCTGTTGACTCAAATCTCTCTACAACTTATCCTCCTATGCACGGCTGCCCATTGCCCAGTACTTGAGGGGTGGTCGGACTTTAAGTTTCCTCCCTATTGGCCGAGGAGGAATTGCTCCTCGAACAACGTCACCTGTTCATTATGATCAGACCTTTTCCTCGGCTCGGTAATCTACTTGTCTTCATTAATACATTCTTGTCTTCGGACTCCATGGCATCCTTGGATGTAACCTACGGCCCAATACCCTAACTTGGGCCCGTCACTCCCACAGATGGAATGGTAAATAACATCCGATTGACATATAATTTTAACGTGTTTTAAGAACATAAAGAATATGCAATTCATCGATTAGATTTTCAAAATATGTAACAATGTTAATTCGTTTAGTGAGAGTGGCTACAACTAAGTTTGTAGCCAAATTTTGTTCTAAAACTTTGGTCCTCTTAACAATATATTAGGTCCTTACAAATAAAAAGAAAAAGTCCAAGAAAAAGTTTATTTAACTAAACTTTTGAAGAGATGTAATTTGCAACATTGCTAATGAGACTATCATGTAACGATTTCAAAATAAAAAAATTTGTAGAAGGAAATTGTAAGATTTTATGTGTGTGTGTGTGTGTGTGTGTGTGTGTGTGTGTGTGTTTTGTCAATGTATGAAGTTCTCCTTTTATTAGATTTTGTATAATTTAAATTTCTTAATGACCACTCTCAAAGAAATGCCTGGAGCCGCCATTGAGGCTAATATATATATAATGAGAAACCATTACATATTTTAGAAATATACAGTTTGAAAAATGTGTAAGCTAATACCAGATATAATTTAAATATCTTTTCAAAAAAATGTATACTTTGAATCGTGAAATTGTGATTGTTTTTAATTGTATCCATGCATATGCACGAGGTTGTACACTAGTTATATATAATGTTGTTTTTTGCAATTTTTAAGATCATTTTCACGACAACAAGCTTGACAGACCTACTTCTCATTTTATCCTTATTCTCTTTGCCACCCACCATGCTCATCTTGCTTGTCCACTGCATCACTTTTTGGAGACCTCACCAGCCTCGCCTTTACAGTCCCAGCCTCAATGGTGCTATCACCAATTGCATTAATAACATTAGGACCACCTCCACTAAATGAATTAGTTAACTTACATTAGAACAAAACAACATTGAAAGGTTATGTAACACATTGGATTTGGATAGAAACTTGAATGATTTTGAAGATTTGGCACAATGAAGATAGAACTAACAGTGGGAAGAAATATTTTGTGCATTATGGAGTTGAATATTTGGAAAACTTAGTAATCAAACAATAAAGGCAAACGTAAAAAAAGATGACGTCCTAACCACGGGATGAAAGGGACCAAAAAGCCATTTTTCATATACCTTAGCTCCGAGAATGAGAATTTGATTGAGAAATATTTTGATAGGTCTAAAAATGAGACCGAAGCAGGGAATTTGATTAAGAGTAATATAAATTTATATTAGATATTTGATTAGGTTTTTTATGATTCATTTAAACTGGATTTTTTGTTTTTTCTATGGAACAACTCATTTGGCACAAAATTAACCCACAATTAAAATTTAATTTGAAATTTATTTAAAAATTTTCTCTAATTTGATTGCATATATATATATATAGAGAGAGAGAGAGAGAGAGAGAGAGAGAGAGAGAGAGAGAGGATCGTATAGGATCTTATTGATCCCACCAAAATTAAATTTTGTTTTATTTTAACATCATTTTGAGTGCTTTATTTAAATTTTGATAATTATAAACATGAATATATATTGTGAGCGTAAAGAATTTAAACTTTGATCATTTTAACGCTTCAATTTCGTGTATTTATATTCACAAAATCTAATTGCTCTATAGTTGCTTGTATTAGATATTAGTTTTTGTTGTTTGCATACTAGAGAAAAAAATTGGAATTTTATTGATATATTTATTTAGTCTTAGTGTTATGATTATTTGCTTGGGTTATGACATTATGAAGTATTTTTGTGTTTGAGTTTTTTTTTTTCTTTTTGTGATAGTACTAATTTGTAGTTAGCTAGTTTCCATTTGCTAACTTGTTTTGGATTTTGAACTTGGAACTTAGAAGTTGGAAAACATTTTTCACATGTGTTGATAATTATTTTGGTAATTGGTTGCTAATTAAACATTTTTTGAACTTTTAAAATACATTGTGTTAAACACTGATCTTTATTTCGTTATAATAGACGTAGCAATATATGATATACAAATTACATCATATTGATGCAAATGTTTGTTTTTGTTATTGTTTTTTTTTTTTTTTTTTTTGATGAAATCATAATTTATGTAATCATTAAAACTACAAAATTTCTATCAATGTGTTTTTTTTTTTTTTTTTTTTTTTTTTTTTTTGGCTTTAAATTAGAAAATAAGTAAGATCTTATGATCCGCAATTTCACCTACCTCCTACAATCCTACATCGAAACCCAATTTTGGCAACCTTGTATGTGTGTGTATTTATGTATATATTCACATGATTATGCATTATAATAGGGAATAATTATTCATTTTTTCTATAATTTTGTTGTTGTTATTCATGCATACCATATATATTGTTGAGTGAATAAAGTGCATAACAAGTTTAATGCAATCAATCTCCTAAAGGCCAATCTATAGGTTGGGCTAACTGAGTGCCAAAATCTTCCCATCTCCATAATCTATCCTCTAAATTCAAAATTTGAAGAGCTCGAAACCTAGTACTTTCACCATAGATTCATTGCCACTGGTAAGTGAAGTCTAAACTTTTCTTCCTCATTTGTGTGAATTCAAAATTTTACTTAGATCAAGACAGGTCGTTATGGAATACAAGCCACAAAGGCTTCAAGGTGCATCGATTGGTCTTGTTTATAGATATTATTTTGGTGTGAAATTCCATAAATGTTCAACGATTTGGTGTTGGGTATGATCATATTCTACAATTTGCTGGTTTTGATTATGTTTGACAATTTACTAGGTTTGATTTGGTGCTCAGTTTGATTATGGGAAAGAGAGATTCAATAACAAATTGATGGATTTTGAGCAAACAAACTGATTGAGTTTTGAGTAAAAAATCTGATTTGGTGGAATCATCACGGTAGGAAAATGTTGAATACCCATAAATATTGTAAAGAAAAAAATCTTTTATGTTTTTTATTTTTAGTTTCTGGAATTTTTAAAATTTTAAAGAACTTGCGTTATTTTTAAACTTATTTAATTGTATAGAATAATAAAATCTGCTTGTGATGATTTAATTAGATCAATTAGCATGTGTGCAAGCTTAGATAGGTGTCACTTAACAAAAACATAAATCAGCCATTAACAAAGGGATTATAAAGCAAAATGAACCCCTAATGCTGCTGAGCAGATAAATTAAACATTAGGGGGCAATTTTTTTTTTTTAGAATCAAGGGAGCAAAATAAAAAATAACCTCAAATTTTAGGGATATAATTTGCACTTTAGTCTCTTTTTTTCTTTTTTCTTTTTAATCATAATTTGCACTTTAGTCTTAGTTATAAGTTATAAGATTAAAGAAGAGAAACCAAAGCCCTAAACTTTGGTTGTAGGTAAATTTCAGAAATCTCATCTCCTATTCTCTCCCTCTCACTCTATCAGCCAAGTACAAAATCCAATCCAAAAGGTATATCATCAAATAGTTAAACACCTGTCTTAGAAAAACAGTTATATTTATTTATTTTTTAAGGTTTAATTATCATTTTGGTCCCAAATGTTTGCATTATGGGTTAAAATAGTTTGGTGTATTATTTCAAAATAGTAGGTTTAATTATCATTTTAGTTGCCAAATGCCTTGTAATTGAACTGGCACCTCCTTATGTACAAAGTGCTTGGGGGTCTAGGAGGGAAAGGGTTTGAGCTGCAGGGTTAACAACATGTTATAATTATCTCTCAAAAAAAATATATCATTTTAATCCCAAATATTTGCACTGTGTTAAAATAGTTTTTAATGATTTCAAATATGTTAATTTAGTTCAAACAATAAAATAGTCTATATCATCATGTTTTGGATGAAAATATTTCTAAAAAAAAAAAAAAATTAATTTTTGGATGAAAATACTAACATGACTAGATAAAATAAAAAAATATTTTTATACGGCACCTTGGCTTTCACTTGGACACGATATATATATATATATATGAAAAAATGAGTTAAAACATGAACCCTGTGTGCAACAATATTGGAATCCCTAAACTCAACCAGCCTGCTACGACCAAGCTGAGGGTGCGACAGTGACTCCGATTACTAGGTTTCATAATTTTTTGGTATAAATTTTCTTTTATGGGCTTATTTGATTAAAATATAGAACTTTTGTGCACGTTGAGAGCCATGAAATCGTTGTGAACTTTGACTGTTAGCTATTTCAGCATTTTCCATTCGGCAAAGACTATTTTGACACAATACCAAAAACACATTGTAAGGTTGAATTTAATCAACCATCTTGTTGGCTGTATTCCATGCCAAATTTGCTTGTAATTCAGCATTTAGAAACCTTGTATTTAGGTGGGAATCATGTAAAGGTAGTGTGTGAGAGAGTGTGAAGAAATGCTCAAGATTGTGCAGTGAAGCAGGGACTCGCGACTGGATCTCGCGAGTGGCAAACCGCCAGAAGAAGCACACGAGTGAAGCATGCAGAGAAGCTAAACCGTCATGCCAGCTGTAGCACTACAGGACAAAAAGTCCAGACTGGCCATTCAGTTAGCTCGCGGCTTGAACTCGCGACTCAGTCAAGTCATGAGGCCAAGTCGCCAGCCAGCTCTGTTTTGGAAAAACTGACTCTTCGCATTCCTTTCTCACCCCAGTATAAATACCCCTTATACCCACGAAATATAGAGAGCTTCTAGAGAGAATTTTGAGAGAAAAACCCTAGAGAAAAACAATATTGACTCCTCCATAATCTTTACATAGTGACTCTTCAAATTCCTCTACTCTTACCCTCTCCATTGTTACATCCTTGAGAGGTTCATTACCCAAATCCTTTTCTCACCATACCCATATCTGTGAGAAGGCTATTTGGTGCTTGGGAAGCAGTTAGGAAAGGACCAATGGATATTGATTGATGCTATGTGCTATAGCGGAATCCGGTAAGCTAGAAAAGACAAAGGTTCGGCGTAACCTCGTTGGAGCAAGAAGCTTGGAGGGCTTAGGTACACTGGGTAGATTAGGCTTGGAGGGTCTTCTGCTGTTCATGTATCTCAACTTCATTTTCTAGTGGATTATTGACCGCTTGGAGGGCGGCGGAGAGGTTTTATGCCGAGGACTTCGGTTTCCTCTTCGATAACACATCGCTGTGTTGTCTTTGTGTTTGCATCTCTCTTCCCTTAATCTTTGCCATTTAATTTCTGTTGTGGATGTGATTTTATTTGGTTTAGATTGTTTATCAATTCTGTTATAGGCTTATGTTCATTTTCCGCACGTACATTGTTTGATATTAAGCTTGAATTGGTAATTTGTAAATTGGGGGTCTAAACGTTCATAGTGTTTTATACGCTATTTGAACTTTCACACATTTTGAAACATTACAGATCATTTTGACATAGTGTAAATGCTAAGAAACAAAATGGTAAGAGCACTAGCATTGGGGATGTAAAAACCCCACAGTTGCTATTTTAGCCACTAGACTCCTAAAATACTGCTCCATCTGGGTTGCTATACCTAAAAAATTTTGCAACCCAGCTATAGTCAAGTGGTACATTTGCAACCTCACTATAGCTGGTTGCAAACTTAATTTAATATTTTTTAATTCCTCCCAGACCCACATCTCACTAACTCTCTTCTCTCACATATCTCAGCCTCCCTTCTCTCTCTCTCTCTCTCCCCACTCAGTTTTTTTCTCTATGATTTCTCTGTCTTGGTCCATCTCACCCAGATCGGCATAGAGGGTGTGGGGTTTGTGGGGATCGGCGCGGTGGAGGGTCTGGATTGGCTTGGATCGATGTGGTGGTGGGTCTGGGTTTGTGGAGATCGATGTGGGTTCAACTTCTCTCTTGGATTTGGATTGAGGTTTGGGTCGGGGCCGTGGGTTTTAGATCGGGTTTCAGGTTGTGGGTTTCCGGTGGGCGTGGGGTTGGGGGCCATGGGTTTGAGATTTGAGATTTGTGAATATTTTCCGGTATGGGTATGTGTATATTTTTCTGATGGGTTTGTGGTGGGTTGTTTAGGGCTGGCCAGCGGCTCTAGAATGGGGTTTGCAATGGGCCACGATGGTAGTGAACAGTGGCAGTAGTTTGACCAAATTTTTAATATTATTTGTTGATATATTTTATCTGTATATATTAAGAGGATTCAGAAAGTTAGTTATTGTTTTTTTTTTCCTGTCAAAAATACCCCTAAATTAATTAACCAACAACTTAAAAATAGGGTTAAAATAGTAAATTGACAAAAGAAAGTTACTTATTGTTTTTTTATTGTCAAAAATACCCCTACCCAAAACGGGGTTAAAATAGTAAATTGACAAAAATAATAAATTCCTAGAAATGTCTTCATGCTTCTAATAAACTCCTACTTTTACGTTGATTTAAATTGCTACTTCTACTCACTAACTCCCTACAAAATAGGATCACTTTTTTGTTAGTTTTAAAACTCCTCCAATCTACAAAACTCATCCCACGTATTCTTTTTTTTTCTTTTCTTTTTTTGTGATTGGAAAAAGTAGAAATCCCAAATTATAATAAATGCAAATTATTAATCTTTACCCAAAAAATAAAAGAGCCTCTCGCGCGTGCTCAGAGGCTAGTATTATTTTAATAAGTTGTTTGTAAAAATAGAAACTGGGATGTTGGGAGAATTGTAAAATGAGATTGTAAAATAGATAAAGTAGGTTTTTAGGGTGTAAAATAGAACTTTTTTTTGCCATCCGAATGCTGATGCTCTTACATATACGCTTTATGTGCTTGGAGCTGCCTTGCGTACAAGCAAACATTAATATTTACTCCATTGCTCCCAAGTCCAACTGCCCAAACTAATTGTCACATGAGGTAGTACCCTACAACTCTTCTTTTTTCTTCTTTTTTTCCTTCTATTACAAGTTACAACTTACAAGTCTCTTGTATTTGATGGCTAGGCTTGGTTTCACAAATTAATCTATAATAATAATAATAATAATAATAATAATAATTGTTTTGAACCTTCTCAGTTTGGAAGGAATATTTACGAAATCCACATGAGGATTTTACACTATAAATTTTAACACTACAATAACATAAAATTTCAATGTACCAATATTGTGGGGGGTGAAAAGCCCAACCTAACGTATTGGGCCCAAGGCCCTATTTAAGGACCACTGTTTGTCCGAAGAGGTGAAACCACTCAATTAGAGGCCCATGTGAAAGGAGCACGTCTGGAGAGGAGCCCGTGCATGATCCGAGGAGACGTTCAATTGTCTGAGGAGTCCAATATCCTCGGATCCGAAGAAGTTTGGCCCAACAGGTGTCTAGGAAGCTCAAGTGATCCTTCTGACAAACGTAATGATGGAAATGAACCTCAGGCACGTATGAGGATAGCAGGAACGGAGAAATATCTAGGAGACAGACTTCAACCATCGCATTAAATGCACTGCACCTACCTCCCTGGCCGCATTAATGTGGAAAAGACACTTGAACAGTGCACTCTCAGCTACCGCCACTCACACAAGGCTAAAGGTGGTGCATGATGGGACATGCACTCAAGTAGGCGTCTAGATGATGAACAAGTGGACGATGAAGATGTAGGAAGGGATTACTATATAAGAGGAGGATGCCTCTGATAGAGGGGGGATCGAAAATCAGAAGGAAAAAAGGAGAGAATTCCATTACTGTAGCTCCAAGAATTGTAACCCAAGTTTTATCAAATACAAATTCCTCTTCGGACGTCACATTTGTGTCCGTCCGAGCACGTCTGAATACAAATTTATCCACAAACACTGCAGCCATATACTGTTAATTCACTACTGGCCTAGCTCTTTCACCCACTCTCTACAAATTTATTGTCTTGGGATCAGTGGGCTCAAAATCCATACCTTCTTGGGCTTGGGCTGCAAAAATTGACCCTACAATTGGCGCCGTCTGTGGGAAGAGCTTGTGCAAGGGTAAAAACAACAGTTGATGATGGCAGGACAAGGTGAACAACAAGCAGAATCCAGGGCATCCCAACACGTGGACCCTCTTGTTAACTTAGAGAGGAGACAAAATCGTGAGGGCAGTGTACACACTCTGCGCATTAGCCAGAGCCAGTCACAGGGCGGAAGTCACATGTCCCATGCAGAGAAGAACCGGGACTTACAACTGGAAGTTGAAAAACTAAAAAGGGAGTTGCGCCATGCAAAGAGGAAACAGGCTTCCTCGTACTCTGATGAGGATCTTGATGACGAGCGGGATGTCACTTATCAGCATAAATCTAGGACACCAGCCAGCGAGTCCTACACCTATGAAGAGGAGTCCCATCATAAGAGGCAACGTAGAAGCCCATCACGTGGGGACATGGAAAACAATGCCATGAACAGGGCTCTGAATCAGATTTCTAGGTCACCCTTCACGCGCAGGATTGAGGAGGCGAGACTTCCTCGGCGCTTTAACCAACCAACGTTCACCATCTACAATGGTAAAACTGACCCCGTGAAGCATGTGAGTCATTTTAACCAAAGGATGACTGTCTACTCCAGAGACGAAGCTCTGATGTGCAAGGTTTTCCCTTCCAGTCTTGGGCCAGTTGCCATGAGATGATTTGACGGTTTGAAGGCAGACTCCATCAACTCCTTCAAAGAGCTCACTCAGGCATTCGGCTCCCGTTTTGTCACATGCCGAAGAGTGGCCAGGCCTTTCTCTTCACTACTATCCCTGTCCATGCAAGAAGGCGAGTCCTTGAAGGCATATTCAGATAGATACTGGGAGATGTTCAATGATATGGAGGGCAACTCTGATGCAATGGCCCTCAACACATTCAAGCTCGGCCTCCTTACTGACCACGGTTTGAGGACGTCTTTATCTGGCAAACCGGTCACAAACGTGCGTCAACTTATGGACCGCATAGAAAAGTATAAGAGAGTTGAAGAAGATCAGCAGCAAGGCAAGGGAAAGGACAAGGTTATCCCCCAGGAGAGGAGGGATTTCAGGTCGGATCGTTACAACCACAGCAAGCCGCGGAGAGATTTTGCTGGGCAATCAGGATCGACAAATCCTAAAGTAGTCAACACCGTGTTCAAGGAGCCAGTGCACCAGGTCTTGGAAAAGATCAAGAATGAATCATTCTTCAGGTGGCCGAACAAGATAGTAGGAAACCCCGAGAGGCACAACCATAATCTCTACTGCCAGTACCATCAAGACCATGGGCATACCACGAAGGATTGTAGGAGCCTGTGGGATCATATGGACCAGCTGGTTCGCGATGGTAAACTGAAACACCTTTTGCATCCCTCCAGCGGCCGAGGAGGACAGACGGGCTCAGGGCCACGAAGGGATGACCCCTCAAAGCCACCACTGGGGATTATTAACGTCGTCTTCGCTGCGCTGGGGAGAACAGGATCCTGGCCATTGAAAGTTATGCCGGTAGGCCGACCATCAGCAGGGGAGTCAAGCCGAGGTCCGAAGAGAGTTAAGTCTGGTGCCCCGCTGGTTATGGGGTTCTCGGTCGAAGACATGATTGGCACCATCCAACCCCATGATGATGCACTAGTCATCACCCTCAGAATAGGAGGGTACGATATGAAGAGAGTGATGGTGGACCAAGGTAGTGCTGTGGAGATAATGTACCCAGACCTCTACAAGGGGCTAGGCCTAAAACCCTAAGACCTGACGCCATACAATTCCCCCCTCATAAGCTTTGAAGGAAGGCCTGTCACCCCGAAAGGCCGGATACGCTTACCTGTGCAGGCCGGCTCCGAGGTGGTGGAGTTGGACTTTATAGTTGTGGACGTATATTCACCCTACACGGCACTCGTAGGCAGACCTTGGATTCATGCACTTGGGGCTGTTCCCTCTACTTTGCATCAGAAGGTCAAATACCCATCTGAAGGGCGGATCCATGAGATCCGAGGAGACCAGTCCGTCGCCCGACAGTGCCTGGTGGCTGCCATTCAACATGAGGCCCAAGCCGAGTCCTCGGCCATAGCCGAAGGGGATTTATAGCAGCTACAGTCTCGGGGATTGCCCGTCGAAGGTTCAAATGAAGGCACTCGATGTGAGGACCTAATGAAAGTGGTTATTGGAGATGATCCTGATAGGTTCTTCCAAGTCAGATCTCAGCTGCCACTTCAAGAGAGAGAAGAGCTGATAGAGTTCCTCAAGCGAAATCTCGATGTGTTTGCCTGGAGTACTTACGAAGCCCTAGGGGTAGACCCGGAGTTCATATGTCACCACTTGAAAGTGAATCCACTGGTCACCCCTAAGAAACAGCCTATTCGGCGCCCCTCTAAGGAGCATGCTGACGCAGTGAGAGAGGAGGTAGGGAAACTTAAACAAGCTGGGGCTATCAAAGAAGTTTTTTATCCTGAGTGGCTGGCAAATACCGTGGTGGTAAAGAAGAAGAGTGGAAAATGGCGAGTGTGCGTAGACTTCACCGATTTGAATAGGGCTTGCCCCAAAAATCCATTTCCTATGCCGAAAATTGATCAGCTGGTGGATGCCAATGTCGGCCACCCTCGGATGAGCTTCCTAGACGCCTTCCAAGGCTACCACCAGATACCATTAGCCCCGGATGACCAGAAGAAAACTGCTTTTGTCACCCCTATTGGTAACTACCACTATAAAGTGATGTCATTTGGCTTGAAGAACGCAGGTGCTACCTACCAGAGGATGATGACGAGGATGTTCGAGCCACAGCTGGGCAAAAATATCGAGGTCTACATAGATGACATGGTGGTGAAGAGCAAGGTTGTCGCTGAGCATGTGAAGGACCTTGAAAGCACCTTTGAGGTTCTAAGAAAGTACAAGCTGCGATTGAATGCTTCTAAGTGCTCATTTGGAGTGGGGTCCGGCAAGTTTTTGGGGTACATGGTGACTCACAGAGGGATTGAGGTTAATCCCGACCAGATAAAGGCCATCAACGATCTACGAGCTCCTCGGAATCCCAAGGAGGTTTAGAAACTAACCGGAATGACTGCTGCCCTGAACCGATTCATCTCTAGATCAGCAGACAAGTGTCGGCCCTTTTTCTCTCTGCTCAACAAGTGGAAGGGATTCGAATGGACTGAAGAATGTGCTTTGGCCTTTCAGCAACTCAAGGATTATCTAGCTCGGCCGCCAATCACGTCCAGTCCTGAGCCAGATGAGGTGCTGTTCGCCTACATTGCTGTAGCTCCCTGTGCGGTGAGCCTGGTGTTGATACGATCAGACTGTGGTGTACAAAGACCAATCTATTACATAAGTAAGTCGCTGCATGAGGCCGAGATCCGTTACTTGCCTCTGGAAAAGGCTATCTTAGCTGTGGTGCTCGGTACACGGAAGCTACCTTACTACTTCCAGACCCATACGGTCATCGTCCTCACTCAACTCCCACTCAAAGCTATACTCCGAAGTGCCGATTACACGGGTCGGATTGCCAAGTGGGGTACAATCTTAGGGGCTTTCGATATAAGATATATGCCTCGCACATCGGTCAAGGGCCAGGTCCTTGCGAATTTGGTGGCTGAATTCACGGAGCCCCAACTAGAAGAAGTAAAGCCCACGTCAGGCATGGATGAAAAATCAGTTGGTATGATCTCCCAACAGAATCCCTCCCATTGGGAAGTGTACGTTGATGGCGCGGTAAACCAAAGAGGTTCTGGAGTTGGGCTGGTATTGATATCCCCCAAGAGGATCATTATCGAGAAATCGTTAAGACTAGACTTCTCGGCAACGAATAATGAGGCGGAGTATGAGGCCCTACTAATGGGAATGGCTATGGTCCGAAGACTGGGAGGAAAGTCCGTGGAGTTGTTCTCGGACTCAAGATTGGTCGTAGGTCAAGTACAAGGCGAGTTTGAGGCGAAAGATGAAAGAATGCAGGGGTACTTGAGCCGTGTTAAATATCTGCAATCAGAGTTCAACTCTTTCAGTTTGCTACACATCCCCAGAAGTGGTAACTCACATGCTGACTCCTTGGCCACGCTTGCTACCTCCTCGGCGCAAGACCTGCCGAGGATCATCCTCGTCAAGGACTTGCGCAGGCCTACAGAGGCAAAAGTAGAGGCAATCTAGGTTCACCAGGTCAGGGCCGGGCCCTGCTGGATGGATCCTTTAATCAAATTCCTCAAAGAAGATATGTTGCCAGAAGAGAAGGGAGAAGCTGATAAAGTTCGGAGGAAGGCGACCAGGTTCTGGTTGTCCGAGGACCATAAATTATACAGACGCTCCTATTCGGGACCATACTTGTTATGCGTGCATCCCGAAGTGTCTGAGTTATTACTAGAAAAGCTGCACGAAGGAATTTGTGGGAGCCACACTGGAGGTAGATCCTTGGCTCACCGAGCCCTCACCCAAGGTTATTGGTGGCCTAACATGCAAAAGGAGGCCCACGAGTATGTCAAAAGGTGTGATCAATGTCAGCGCTTCGCTCCAAACATTCACCAGCCAGGGGGAACTCTTAACCCGCTATCTAGCCCATGGCCCTTCGCCCAATGGGGCTTGGATATCGTGGGACCCTTCCCTAAAGCTGCAGGAAACAAGAAGTACCTTCTGGTCAGCACAGACTATTTCACCAAGTGGGTTGAAGCCGAGGCGCTAGCCAATATCAGAGACGTTGATGTGCAAAAGTTTGTGTGGAAGAATATTGTCATTCGGTTTGGAGTTCCTCACACTCTCATCTCGGACAATGGCCTACAGTTCGATAGCAAGGCATTCAGGAATTATTGCAGCGAGCTGGGAATTATGAACATATACTTCACTCCCGCCTATCCCCAGGGTAATGGACAAGCAGAAGCTGTCAACAAGGTCATACTGAATGGCTTAAAGAAGAGGCTGGATGATGCAAAGGGCAAATGGGTAGAAGAATTGTCACATGTACTTTGGGCTTACAGAACTATGCCTCGCAGGTCTACTGGAGAGACCCCCTTCTCAATGACCTATGGGGCTGAAGCTGTCATTCCTTTGGAAACCGGGTTCCCGACGTTAAAAACTAGCTCGTTCAGTCCGGCTGACAACGATGAGCAACTACAGAAGAGTTTGGACCTGATTGAGGAAAGGAGGGAGAACGCAATGGTTCGGCTGGCACATTACCAACAAAAACTCAGGCAAGGCTATGATGCTAACGTAAAGCTAAGGCCTCTAGGGCCTGGTGATCTAGTGCTGAGGAAAGTTGTGGGCACCGCAAAGAATCCAGCTTGGAGAAAACTAGGACCCAATTGGGAAGGGCCATATCGCATCACTTCAGGAGCAGGCATTGGGGCATATTTCTTGGAAGACCTGGATGGTCATGTAATACCACATCCATGGAATGTAAATAACCTCAAGAGGTACTTTTATTAATCGAGTCTTTTCTTCAACCGATATGCCAATTCGCTGCGTAAAGTTTTCTCTCAAGTGTTTAAACTTAAATCCAGTCATGCCTGTAGTCCTCGGACCAGATGATTAGGGTTAGTAAACACTCATTCGCCACTTGCTCTCAAGTGTTTAAACTTAAATCCAATCATGTCTGTAGTCCTTGGATCAGATGATTAGGGTTAGTTAACACTCTGTTACAGTTCTATAGTGTTTAAACTTAAATCCAATCATGCCTATAGTCCTCGGACCAGATGATTAGGGTTAGTTAACACTCCGTTATAGTTCTATAGTGTTTAAACTTAAATCCAATCATGCCTGTAGTCCTCGGACCAGATGATTAGGGTTAGTTAACACTCCGTTACAGTTCTATAGTGTTTAAACTTAAATCCAATCATGCCTGTAGTCCTCGGACCAGATGATTAGGGTTAGTTAACACTCCGTTACAGTTCTATAGTGTTTAAACTTAAATCCAATCATGCCTGCAGTCCTCGGACCAGATGATTAGGGTTAGTTAACACTCCGGTGCAGTTCTCCAAGTGTTTAAACTTAAATCCAATCATGTCTGTAGTCCTCGGACCAGATGATTAGGGTTAGTTAACACTCGAATACGTTCGTCCCCCGTGGTCCTTGAATCAAATGACACAGGTTAGTCAATACCCCCACACAGCTATTGTCACTGGGGCTTAGTGCTAAAATTCCTGATTGCGTTTAAATTGATTCTAACTCATGACTGTCTTCCTTAGTTATATTTAATTTGAAGCCGAGGGGTAGTAACACTTTACATATTTGGAAAGACATGTGAAACTTACATAACTACTCGCTGCAATCATTACTTGTTAATAACTTTTATTCGGACTGTTCTTTTCAATATCAATTTCAATTACTCACACCATCAGTATGATGTATCAATCAAGTTTATTTGCATTATTCTGTTATAATTGCAATGTACAGTTATATGCAGCAGTAATAGGTAATAAAACATGTATCAAAAACATCAGAGACAAATGGGAAGCCATTCCATAAATAAAAAGAAGAGTTTACAATTCCTTAGATAAAAACAAAAGAAAGTACAAGTGCAAAACAAAAGCCCTATGTATCTATTCTTTTGCTGGAGGGAGCACAGGGTCAGCAGCCTGGCCTGTCCGAGTAGATGCTTCAGGGGCTTGATCCTTGGGCTCAGCAGGAGTTTTCTCTTTACCCGACCCTTGGCCTTTGTCTTTGACTGGTTCAGCTGGTTTATCCTTGTCACCTGGCTGACCAGCCTCTTTGGGTGCATCAAGGGTGGATGGAGGAGCTTGGTTGACCAGTTTTGGCTCAGAAGCCCCAGGAAGCTGTAGGGCAGAAGGATCATCCGCCGGGAGCTCTCGGATCTCAGGATCGTAGTATACGCTCCCGGGCAGCCTTGCTCCAAGTTATGCCGCAGTAGTCTCGGCTAACCGAGGCAAATTGCTCCATCAGCTGGGATGAGGTCTGCTCCACCCCCAGCTGGTATGCCGCCTTCCTCTCAGCCTCAACCGCCTCCTTGGCCAGTTTGGCATTCTGCTCGGCCACTTGAGCGCTCGCCCTGGCTTTTTGCAGTTCAGCCCGGAGACCTTTCACCAGCTCCCTCTCGGTCGCCAGATTGGTCTCTGCCGTGTTTAGCTGTTTACGCTGTTCCTCGACCTGCTTTTCAACATTCTTGATCCCAGCATCGAGGCTTCGCTTCTGAGTGGTCATCTCTTTAAGGTCCTCGGACAGACGGGCATATTCCTCCTTCAGTTGGCCCAGAGATCTCTCCGCCTCGTCTCGAGAGCAGAACGCTAACTGGGTCTCGAGGTGGTTCTTCTTATTCCACTCCTCGGCCACATAGATCTGCTGGGTGACCTGCATAATGGAAGTTCAGAATGTCAAGCACAGAAAAATAGGAAAAGCAAGTCAGTGATTCAGCTAATTGGACTGAGGTCACTTACCATGGCTATATCCCTCTTAAGGGACTGAAAGAGCTCCTGCTGGTTGAAACGCCTGTAGGACTCCATGTCATGGGGGAGGAGGAGTGGTTGCTGCAGAGCCTCAGCAACATAGCTTGCCCTTCCTCCATCGTAGTTCCTGAGGGAGGTATCCCAGAGGATTGGAGCGTCATCCAACTCCAACTTTGGAGACCAGATTCGCGGTCCTCCTCCTCGGCGAACATCTCCCACTACGCCCTCGTCTCGGCTTTCAGTGGACGAGCCCCTTTGGGTCCGATGGTCCTTTACCACCTTCTGATGCTTGGTCCCCTTAGCTGGCAACACTTGCCTGTCTTCAGCATCAATGTGGGGCCTTTTCTTCCTCAGGTCAGGAACGGGCTTCAAGCCGGGGTCAGGAACCTGGGGTGGCACTGGAGGCAGGTTCACCACCGGTTGGGAAGTCCCGGGACCTTTTTGCTCGGCCTTTTTGCCCCTACTCTTCATCAAACTCTTCAAATCCATATCGTCGTCCGAGGAGTCTTCGGAATGAGCAGCTAGCAAATTAAGGTGGATGCCTGATTGCCTGTCGGTCTCTTCCTCGGCGTCTGAGACCTCTATCACTCGATTTACTCCTGAAGCCTCTCCCCCGAACTGAAATCTGTCTATCTGCTCCTCTAGTGAGGAGGTGGAAGAGCCGACCCTCTCACCTTCAACCGCCTGTCCGAGGGGAACTTGCTGGAGTGGTTGGACAAGAGGGGGTATAGCCTGAGGACGTGGATGGGGTACGGGTTCAAGCTCGTACGGCGCCAAAAAACCCTTCCGACCGACGTCAATATGGGCAAGGCGATGGTCTCCCTGCACAATCGCGTTGCCGACTGGTTGAAAACCCTTTGGCTTTCCTGTGTATCCCAGAATAAGGGGAGCCGATCGGAGCTGTCCATCCTCGCTCACGAAAATCTCCGATCTTAACAGAAAATTAAGAGCGGCGATGTTCGTAAGGCTGAGCCGAGGAGAAACTTGATTTTTATCTGTTACAAGGCACAGCAGAGCTATGTTAGAGACTCAGAAATAACAGCACAAGAAGAATCAAAAACCATTAAAAGATGAGGACCCTAAGTCTATGGTTAGTGTGCCTAAATCTAACATGTCCCACCTGGCTTTCCATGCTTGGTTGGGCAATGATGGCCGTCATGCCATGCGCCCGAGACGATCACATAGTCGTCTTTCATCCCTTTGTTGGACTTGGGGAGATAGAAAATGAGCCTAACAACGTCGGACCGGGATTTTAAATAATATCCCGCATCTTGCTGGCTGTGGCACTCGTACATATGTACTATGTCGAGCCAGGTGAGTCCCAATCCTAGGTGAAGGTTAAGATCCTCAATCGCTCCTAGGATCCTAAACATGTTAGGCGCGCACTACCAGGGAGTAAGCCTATGGTTTCAAAGGTAGCTGGTGGTGATGGGACCCATGGGGATTGTCATTCCCCCTTCTTTGAAGGCGATGAGAGGGATAACGACTTCTCCCGTCTTCCGATCTGTTAGTATTTTTTCTGGGGGGCAATACCTCACACCCACGTTTGGGGGTATGCGATATGCGGCCCTGAACGCCTCCATTTGCTCAGGGCTATCTACCAGGTACTGGAGTTTCCCCATGGTGCTTAAACAAAATGACTGGCCGAAGAGAAAACCAAAGGATTTGGTGGACGACGACTTACAAGGACTAGGTCGGAGAAAGGATTTCAGGCTCGTAGAAAGATTCGTGAAGACTCTGGGGAAGACTGGAACCGGCGACTGAGAGATTTGGACGGAGTCGTGCGTTTGTTCTTGCTGGAGTGTCTGAAAACTTGCAAAGTGAGGAAGAAATAACTTCCTCTGAAGTTTTTATACGGGGTCAAGCGAAGGGTCAGGGGCACTCCCGCCCAAATTCTAAAGAAAAAACCACAGCCGTTGGATCAATCATGCACCGTTTGATACGAAGGACAAGGCGCCACCTGATGCAATTAATGCAGGGCCTTGGGAATATGGAAACCGCAGCGGCATTAATGAAGCGCCTATTACTATGCCTACACACGTGCCAGTTCAAATTTTCCTGTTCTCAAGCTTTTGCTCCGTGGCAAGTCAAAATCCCACTTTTCCTCTTCGGATGCAAGGGAAAAACTGCAATTTTGAGGGGCTATTGTGGGGGGTGAAAAGCCCAACCTAACGTATTGGGCCCAAGGCCCTATTTGAGGACCACTGTTTGTCCGAAGAGGTGAAACCACTCAATTAGAGGCCCATGTGAAAGGAGCACGTCTAGAGAGGAGCCGGTGCATGATCCGAGGAGACGTTCAATTGTCCGAGGAGTCCAATATCCTCGGATCCGAAGAAGTTTGGCCCGACAGGTGTCTGGGAAGCTCAAGTGATCCTTCTGACAAACGTAATGATGGAAATGAACCTCAGGCACGTATAAGGATAGCAGGAACGGAGAAATATCTAGGAGACAGACTTCAACCACCACATTAAATGCACTGCACCTACCTCCCTGGCCGCATTAATGTGGAGAAGACACCTGAACAGTGCACTCTCAGCTACCGCCACTCACACAAGGCTAAAGGTGATGCATGATGGGACATGCACTCAAGTGGGCGTCTAGATGATGAACAAGTGGACGGTGAAGATGTAGGAAGGGATTACTATATAAGAGGAGGATGCCTCTGATAGAGGGGGGGATCGAAAATCAGAAGGAAAAAAGGAGAGAATTTCATTACTGTAGCTCCAAGAATTGTAACCCAAGTTTTATCAAATACAAATTCCTCTTCGGACGTCACATTTGTGTCCGTCCGAGCACGTCTGAATACAAATTTATCCACAAACACTGCAGCCATATACTGTTAATTCACTACTGGCCTAGCTCTTTCACCCACTCTCTACAAATTTATTGTCTTGGGATCAGTGGGCTCAAAATCCATACCTTCTTGGGCTTGGGCTGCAAAAATTGACCCTACAAATATAATAACACAAACCAAAAATACCTTTACCAAGCAATAATACTCAATAATACAATCCAAATAGAAAATACTAATACAAACCACAAATTATTTAACACAACAATAAATTAAAATCTCAATGAATCTAATGATGCATTAAAATAAAATAAATATACAAAACTAAGAAGAATTATAATGGTAATTTGTAATTATAGAAAAATAACATCATTTGTGTACATACATCAGGCAACCAAAATCCATCCCCTCTTGTCGGGTGTGGTCACGTTCTATTTAAACTTATCTTTGTCACTTTGTAGTTGTTAAATCCATAGATCAAGTTGCATTTGAAGTGTGTATTTTTTTTTTTTAAATGAAGATTTTTCTTTTGATTGATAAATATATTAAATATCAATTGAAAATAATTGATGCAGCGTAGGTGTGTAGAAGTAGAATCTATAACACACAATTACTATAACTCTTCCACAAAACCTAAGTTCTATAAGAAAACTAGGCTAGTAGGCAAAATAATAGAGAAAACCTCTCTGGCAAACTTTTATTAATAAACGCATAACATTAAACCACCGCCCTATAAAGGTATATATAGGAATAGAAGTTATCCTACTCATTTAGGAAAAGAATTAATAAACCTACTTCTACTTGATAAAGGAAAAACAATTTAACTAAGAAAAGAAAAACAATTAAAACCTCAATTCAACTAGGAAAAGGATTTTAATTCAACGTAATAGAGTAAATAAATCCTAATTCAAATAGGAAAATGAAAACAATAAAAAACTCTTTGTTCTTTATAACGTGATTTGCATCATCCTCCCTGGGTTAGAAGAAACTCGTCCTCGAGTTTGGAGTCTGGATTGGAATTCTCTCCCCGATACTGAACAAGATGCTTAACATTGAAGACGTCAGATGTATGCATATGACTTGGAGTTTCAACCAATAGGCATTAGAATTAATTTTCTCAAGAATTTCCAAAGGACCAATCTTTATAGCAACTAGTTTGTTGTACTCTCCCACAAGAAAGCGATCTTTGGTCAAAACTACCCAAACAAAATCACCAATCTCAAATTCTACTACTCAATGTTTCTTGTCAACGGCTTGTTTGTACTTAGTAGAAGTCTCTTGTAAGTGCTTAGCAGTAGCCATATGAATTTCTTGAATTTATGTGATTAAATCCTCAACTTTCACATTGACACGCTTCAAGTCAAGGATAGGAGCCAAATCAAGTGGTGCGCGTGGGTTGTAGCCATAAGTAATAGCAAAGGGACTAAATCCAATGCTATGATTAACAAAACGGTTGTAAGCAAATTCTGCCTGGTACAAGCGCTGATCCCATGATTTAAGATGATCACTCACCAAGCTCCAAAGTAAATTGCCCAAGGAATGGTTTACCACTTCTGTTTGACCATCAGTTTGAGGATGATAAGCACTACTGAAATTAAGTGTGGTGTTGGCCAAACGCCATAAGCAACGCCAGAAGTGACTAAGAAAACGCACATCGCGGTCTAAAACAATTGATTGTGAAAAGACATGGAGGCGATAGACCTCTCTAAAGTAAAGTTAAGCGACATTAATTGCATCTGAGGTCTTCTTACAAGCAATAAAGTGGGCCATTTTGGAAAACCGGTTCACAACAACAAAAATTGAACCATTACCTCGTTGTGTACGCCGTAATCCCAATATAAAATCCATACTGACATGAATCCATGGCTAGTCTAGTATGGGAAGAGGCATATATAGGCCAGCATTGGTTGTAGTGCCCTTGGAAACTTGACAAATATGACACCTCTCAACAAACTTGGTAATCTCCTTTTGCATGGTTGGCCAAAAATAAGAGTCTATCACAAGTTTCATGGTTTTATCACATCCCATATGGCCTTCATTATGTAGCTCTTGAATAACCTTTAAGCGTATGCTACTATCAGGAATGCATAGTTGATTCTCTTTAAAAAGGAAACCATCGTGTATAAGGAGGTTGAACCACTTTCTTGTTTCCACATCATTCAGTATAGGGCCAAAGTATGGGTCACTAGACAACAACTCACGAAATAAATCAAACCCCAGTACTTTGGTTTGCATTGTGACGAGCAAAGAGGCCCGTTGACTAAGAGCATCTGTCACTCTATTCAATGCTTCGAACTTATGCTTGATGACAAAAGAAAATTGTTGAATATAAGTAACCCAAATTGCATGTCGAGATGAGAGCTTGTCTTGGCTATTGATATGCTTCAAAGCATCATGATCAGAATAGAGGACAAACTCATGATAGGCCAAATAAGAACTCCAATGCTTCAAAGCACAAATTATTGCATAAAATTCCAAATCATAAGTGCTGTAATTCAATTTTGACCCACTCAACTTCTCACTAAATTAGGCCACTGATTTGCCATTTTGACTAAGAACAGCTCCAATTCCAACCTTGGATGCATCACAATGTAACTCAAATGGTTGAGAGAAATTTGGAAGAGCTAAAATAGGCATTGTAGTAAGCTTTTCCTTGATCTAGTGAAACGCCTTTGTGGCTTTAGCTATCCACAAAAACTTACCAACCTTCATGCAATCCATAATCGGTGCCATAATGCTACTAAAGTTAGGACTAAACCGCCGATAGAACGACACCAATTCATGGAAATTGCGGACCTCATGGGCTGTGGTTGGTATTGGCCATTGTTTAACAGCAATAACCTTTGATTTATCAACTGATAATCCATCCTTAGATGCCACATAACTAAGAAATAAAACACTATCTATCATAAAAGAACACTTGGCTATGGCAACATAAAATTTCTCCCTACAGTCGCTCTGTGACATACTGGGGTTTGCCTCAACCCAAAATTTAGGCAAATATCTTGGAATTCCCATTAAACACCCAGGTACTCCTTTGGATGTTAACTTCATTCTGGATAGGGTTAAGCAAAAATTGGCGGGATGGAAGTCTAATCTTTTGTCACCTGCTGGTCGCACTGTTCTCATTCAAGCATCGACTTCAACAATCCCTGCTTATGTCATGCAGTGTAATCTTCTTCCTAACAAAGTGCTAGAGGGCATTGACTGGGTTAACCGGAATTTTCTATGGGGGTCGTCTGAAACAGTGAGGAAAATCCACTGGGTGGGATGGAATAAGGTGACTAAACCTAAGAAAGTTGGTGGGCTTGGATTGCAAAGTGCTAAAGGCAGAAACTTTGCATTGCTTGCTAAATTGAATTGGAGGCTTCATACTGAAAAGGAAAGCCTTTGGGCTCGAGTGATTAAAGCAAAATACTGTTCTAACCGAAGAATTAACTCTAGGAACCCGAGCAGCCTCCCCTGCTCTCCAACCTGGAAAGGGATTAAAAAAGGCTCAGTTCTTTTCCGGCAAGGATCTAGGTGGGTGATTGGAAGAGAAAGCAATTTGAGCTTTTGGTTTGATAATTGGACCCAAAAGGGTCCTTTAAGGCAGCTGATTCAAGGCCCTCTACCTAGGGGGGTGGATGAGTGGAAAGTTAAGGACATTGCCTCCATGGAGGGATGGAGTTGGGACAGTGTTCCTTTTGTCATTCCCCAAGACTTAAAAATGGAAATTCAAGCCATTCCTTATGCTTTCGCTGCTGGAAGTAGGGATAGATTAATGTGGAAGAGCTCGCCGAGAGGTGATTTTAACATGAGAAGTGCTTATAACATGGCAGCGGGGGTGGATCAGTTACCGGAGTTTAGTGGTGGTTGGATTTGGAAGCTTCATGTTCTTCCAAAGATTCAGTTTTTTCTGTGGAAATGTTCCCATAATAGTATTGGAGTTAATGAGTGTCTTGCTGCCAGAGGGATGAACATTAACCCGCTTTGTCCTCTCTGTCATAAAGAGCCTGAGTCTATTATTCATGCCTTGCGGAATTGCGAGAAGGTAAAGGTAATCTGGAATGAGTTGGGAGCAGTGGGGTTTGACAGAGATTTCTTCTCCTCAAATGTCGAAGACTGGTTGGCGATTAATGGGAAAGCGGATACAGCTCACCATCAAAACTTCCCTCTGTGGAATATCACCTTCTCCTTTGCCGTGTGGATGATATGGAAAAACAGGAACCAACTTGTGTTTAAGGGGCGGCCACATAGTCCAAGATTAGCAAAGAGCATCAACGACCATGCGTTGGAATTCTTTTTTTGTGCTGGCCCAACCAACCTTCCTAGGACTCGGGTGACAAAATTAGTTAAATGGGCTAGACCGGAGATTGGGTGGATGAAGTTAAATACTGATGGGTCGTCGTCGGGAAACCCAGGAAATACAGGTGGAGGAGGTGTTCTTCGGGATTGGGCTGGAAAATGGGTTGCTGGTTTCTCTAGAAAGATTGGTGTAGCGACGAGTTTATTGGCGGAGCTTTGGGCTATTCGGGATGGTTTGATGCTCTGTGTTGATCGAAGCTTGACTATGGTGGAAGTGGAGCTAGACGCAAAGGCAGTAGTGGACATGCTTGGTGATTCCCAATATTCAAATAATGCTATTGCTCCTCTGTTAGAGAATTGCAGGTTCCTAGTTTCGCAGATTCCTCAAGTAAGGATTAAACACTATTATCGTGAGGCAAATAGGTGTGCGGATAAGCTTGCCAGGAAAGGTGCCATCCAGTCTCTGAATCTTATTTTGTATGAAAATCCTCCTGTGGATTTATGTGAGCTTGTGGAGGCTGACCTCAGTGGGGTTAGTGTTGCCAGGCTGTGCCCTGGGTTTTTTGTAGCTTCTTAGTCCTCTTTTTATTGTATCCATTTGACCAAAAAAAAAAAAAAAATTCTCCCTACATAGAACTATAAGTACCTCTCGAAGATGTTGGAGATGTAAATCAACATTGGCAATATATTCAGGATATCATCAAAATAAACTACAAAAAACTTGCCGATGAAGGGGCAAAAAATCTGGCTCATAACACGCATTAGAAAGTCTGAATGGCATTACTAGCCACTCATATAACCCCTCACGGGTCTTGAATGTTGTCTTCCACTCATCATCAAGACGTACTTGAATTTGATGGTACCCATTTTTTAGATCCAACTTAGAAAACACTGTATCACCGCTCAACTGATCAAGCAAATCATCCAACCAAGGAATAGGGAATCTATACCGGACTGTAATTTTATTGATGGCACGACTATTTACACACATCCACCATGATCCATCCTTTTTAGGTGTGAGTAAGGCTGGCACGACACAGGGACTAAGACTCTCTCTAATGTGCCCTTTTAACAACAAACCCTCTACTTGTCCTCTAAGTGCTTCATGCTCTTTTGGGCTCATGCGGTATGTGGGCGATTAGGCAAATTAGAACCTGGTACAAGATCAATTTGGTGTTGTATATCTTGGAGTGGTGGTAACCCCTCAAGTAGATCATTAGGAAATACATTTGTAAATTCATCTAATAAGATTTCACAGCCCCTAGTACTACACTACCCTTTGAGCTCTCCTTTCCCAACAATACAAATACTAACCCCAAATCAAACATCTCTTCAACAAATGCCCTTTTAGCTAAGAGATTTTTACCCTCTCCTAAAGTTGGCTTAAGGTCAATTTCCTTACAAGGCAACAACACAATTTTTGTGCTACCAAACATGAAATTGTATGTATTTTTCCTACCATCATGTTGAACCTCCCTATCATATTGCCATGGTCTACCAAGGAGAAGATGACATGCATCCATAACTACCACATCAAACCATGCTTTATCCTTATATTTCATCCCAATAGAGAAAGAAATCAAGCAACGTTTAGATACAGCTACCTCATTGCCCTTTTTAAGCCAAGATAGTTTGTAAGGGTTAGGGTGCTTCTCTGTTGCTAATCCCAATTTTTGAATAGCCTCCTCTAATACCACATTCTCACAGCTTCCAGAATCAATAACAAGTCTACATACCTTGCCACCCATAGTACATGTAGTTTGAAAGATATTGCTTTGGAGCCAATCCTCACCTTCAGATTTACGACTTATGAAACATGCCCTTCTCGTAACTAACAAAGGGCTATTATCTCCTTGCACATACTCCTCTTCCTCTTCAACATCATAAACAGCTTCTTGCTCAAAGGTATTTAAATGATCATCAGTACATTCTTCACTCTCAATAAATAAACTCTTACCATACCAGCCACCCTTCTTGCAATCAGTCATTCAATGCCCAGCCTCACCACATTTGAAATATCGAGGGCCAGAACTACTAGCTGCAGTGCGGTTGGGTTGTGGATTAGCTTGATTAACTTGGCCTTTTCATTCTACAGATAGTGTAGTTGCACCATGAGGAGGAGCTACTGGTGGTAGTTGGCTGCCACCACTATTTGAAACCATATTAGTCCTCCTCTTCACCGTCTTCTCTAAATGCAAAGCTCTTTGATGGGCTTTGGATACAAAAATTAGGTTAAATCAATTCAAAGTATCTTGAAATTGTTGCCTCATGCCCCCAATATAGCATGAAACTAATTGATCTTCCGAATCTACAAGGTATTCTAGCTAAAAGTTGATAAAACTGGCAAGTCTAATAATCTACAGATTGTGTACCTTGTCTAAGATTGTGTAGTTGTTGATATAATGTACGCATATAGTTATGGGGCAAGAATGCAGCACGCATATGTTTCAAAAAAATTTCCCAAGTATTGATTTTAGATTTACCTTGGCGAATGTAGCCTTACTTTAATTGTTGCCACCATGCAGCAGCACGTCCTTTGAATTTGGTAGCCACCAAAGAAACTCTCTTGTCTTGTGGCACCTCCTTAAACTCCAAAATCTCTTCAACTGCAGCAACCTAATCTAGGAATTCTTCAGGTTATAAACAACCTTTGAACTCTAGAATATCTAATTTGAACACAAATTCCCATCTGCTTGAATTGTACGAAACCAAGGGTTTCTCCCTCCTTCTTCTGTGTCCAACAAACAGATTTTTCATCTCATCCTCAACATTATAGTCTACCTCATCCTCCTCCACAAAATGTAGAGTTGGACTACGGTTTCAAGGCTAGTTAACAACGGCTAAGGCAGCAAGCTGCTCTGACAGCGCTTTAAACTGCCCTTCCATCTACTGAAAGCATGCCTCTAGTTGCATATTGCGTGCAATCTCATCACATTCATACTCACCATCTACAGCAGTGTGCCTTCCTCAACGTGTTCCTCTCCATGCCATGGTAGGAACCTAGCCGTGCTCTGATACCAATTGATGTGGCATAGGCATGTAGAAGCAGAATCTATAACACACAATTACTACAACTCTTCCAAGAAACCTAAGTTCTACAAGAACACTAGTTTGGTAGGCAAAATATTAGAGAAAACCTCTCTAGCAAACTTTTATTAATAAACACTTAGGGTCTGTTTGGGTATAGCTGAAAACTGAAAACTGAAAACTGAAAACTGAAAAATACTGTAGCAAAATAATTTTTAAATGTGTAAATAGTACCGTGGGACCCATTTTTAATAAAAAAATTGATGAAAAGTGAGATTTGTGGGACCCATTTCTGAAAAGTTGCTGCAAAGTTACTGAAAAGTTGCGGAACAGTGGCTGCAAATGTTACTGTGTGAACACTGTTCACACCACCGAAGTCAACAATCACGGTTTTTGAAAAAAAAAAAAAAACGCAAAACGTCAAACGCTCACAGTAAACGCACACCCCAAACGGTCTCTTAATATTAAACCACCACTCTATAAAGAGTATGTATAGGAATAGAAGTTATCCTCCTCCTTTTACAAAAAGAATTAATAAACCTACTTCTACTTGGTAAAGAAAAAACAATTTACTTAGGAAAAGAAAAACAATTGAAATCTCAATTCAATTAGGAAAATGATTTTAATTCAATGTAATAGAGTAAATAAATCCTAATTCAAATAGAAAAAGGAAAACAATAAAAAACTATTTGTTCTTCATAACGTGATTTGCATCAATAATTAATAAAGAAGCTTCATTTTTTCTTTTTCTTTTTTCTTTTTTGAGAAAAAGAAGCTTCTAATTTGGTTTGGCATTCTAAGGAGCAATTTCTCTGCAGGCTCGTTTAAATTTATCAATTGAATTCACGTAGAAAAAAAAATTAAGAATTAGATTTACATCAGTTTCTTAAAACATTCATTTGAAGAATTAAAAAAAATACCAACAGCTAATACGCAATGTCAATACAATTTCATACTCTCGTAAAATTTAAAAAAAAGAAAAAAAGAAAAAAAGGAGGACAATACCATATTGTCCATGCCATTTGGCAGGGCCAGCGATTAGGAGCTTTTCTGGACGACATCGTTTTTAGTCATTCTCATCGTCGCATTCATTGTATCTCTGCAACTGAACCTAAACTGCCAAATCACTGTTGAGTCACAGAGATTAGCATAAGCAATAAACACTAAATAAGAGAGTGCAGAAAGGAGTGAGGTCTTGTCCTTGCCCTTGCAAGAGTCCTCTCCTCTCATTTGATCAACAAAATGAAAATGCATTCTGACATTATTAGCAATCTACCAAACTCTCTTCCATCCCAAGATGCCATCGTCACAAGCATTTTTGTCAAAGCAGGTGGAGGCTTCTCTGAACTCTTGTCCCAATTCTTGACTTGGACGAGTTCAAACTTGTTAGGAATGAAAAAAGCTTTTAGCTTTGTGGATATAGTGTCCGAGATCCGGACTCTTCGCAATGCCAATGTCATTTACATTGCCAATCCCATTCACCTACATAAGTTGTAGATATGCTGGATTTTCCACTGCGACCCATTATATGTCGACATATGGGTCTGATCCACCTTCTGTGTGGCGTGCAAGAGCTCTCTCTCTCTCTCCATATTTATTCATAATTAACCTATCTGTTCCGAATATCATACCTCAATTCACAGAATGACAGAAAACACAGCTCATTACCAAGTGTTGTCCAATAAAACACTAACAAGTAACACACACAAAATCATGCTTTCTAACTTCTTTCATAAGACCCAATTGTAAACATTGTGACAAGGTGAAGTGATACACTATATCTACTTCATAAAATACTCAACCTATCTGTTTGTTGTTGCAAAATCTGACACCCAAGTTTTTAACTGAGCATCTCCACTGTCCAGTAGCAAATAAGCACCAAAACATCCAAATAAACAATGCAAGTTATTCCAGAAGAACAAGGCTCTGCTCTATTTCCAGCTATGTTCTTATCATAGTTATCAATAATGTTCCTGACACTTAAAAGATCTATTATCATCAACCTTCCCCCTAAAACCTACAAATGAGAAGAAAACTCTAAAAATAAACAAGACAATCTCAATCAATCATGTACAGAAATTTACACATCAGAGAAAGTAAAAAATATAATAAAAAAGAGTACAGCATTCTCAACTATACAGGAATCGATCATGCATTTAACATATACATTGCAAATGCACACATGCTAAATAAAAATGCAAGCACAAGTATATTCCCTGCCAATTTATACATGTTGACAATCCACCAGTCAATAACAGAGGATGTCAATAGACTCTTTGTATAAAGCAATAGGGCTAATCCATCACCAAGAAACTTAAAACAGATTCAATCACTTACCTAGAATTCGCTAATCTCAACTCTATAGTCCACAAACTTCACTCCCAGTCCCCCCACAAAATAGAAAGTCTTACAAAGCTATCTGGACAGAATTTTCCTCTAAAATTTTGGGGAGAAAACCTCCAATCCACTATTTGACAATTCAAATGATTTTCCATTTGTACTTTTAATTACATGACTTATTTAAGAGTCATAAGACTTGTTTAGATAAATTAATAGGTCATTGAAATATCCCATAATGAGTTTAAGGAGTAGTCAGCGATGCCTTTCTGTGCCTTCTCTTGCTAAAGGATGTCAAAGTTTACAACTTAATAAGTATTGCCACTTAGTAAAAGATTCCATGAGATGGCAACCAAATTACAGGTCCCATTCAACTATTCTTATAGAAAAAAATAAATAGGAATACATATAAATAAACAGACTGATAAATAAAAGGCAGTTAACCCGCTTCCCCTTTTTATTTTCATCACCAGACACCAGTTTTATTTTCATCATCAAACAGGAGAATTCAGAAATCCAAATCAGGTGTTCTCTCAGACTTCAGAAATCCAAATTAAAGTTCTTATTTCAATTTAATTCAATCTACAAACACCTGATTGATTATTTGCTTTAAACAAGACAACAAAAATAAACACTAAAAAACAATAGCCAATAATTAATATGTAGTCTAAAATTTACATGATTGCAATACTGCAATTCTGTTTATCTAAAAAAAAAAGACATGCAGATTAAGTCGATCATGATCGGTGATGGAACTCGAAGAAATCAAACCCTGATTGCTAATAATAAACTCAATGGCAACTTAGTAACATATATACAGAGACAACAACTTCTTATCTTGAAACTTATATTAACCTTGGAATGCCCTAGTACAGTAGTCACCTATTGGGAAGCATGTCAGACAGAAAAGGGAAACCAAGCAAAACTTGCAAAAAATAAAGCTTAAAGATCTTTCCAAACATTAAAATCAGTAGATGAGTTGCTATAATTTACAATACTGTCTTGGCACCCTATAAAGTATGAACTTCGAATTGGATCCACATTTACTAAAGCATGGGCAGTTCCGCTTGGGCTAGCTGCAACAGCAACCTCGTCTGCATCAATTATCACTTCAGCGTAACCTTTACCAACTACTTGGCTGTTCTCCAACTGCAAAGAGTTCACAAATGAAAATTAAATAATTAAATTTTTTTTTTTAAAAAAGTCGAAGGAATATGAAAACATCATATCAGACTCATCAAATTATGTTATTAAACCTGAAATATTTACATTCAGATAACATATAACACCCTCACTGTGATACATAAAAACCAAATCAGTCTTTTGCCAATCACTAGTGAAATATCACAGAATGGATCCCATATTCCAGTACAGTGATTTAAATAACTTATCTGCCACTCTGTCACTTTTAATATAAAATGTTTCCTAGAGAAGTAGGCATAATACAATAGCGATTCCAATTGGTAATAGCATAATGATACACGTACACAACGGGTAAAAGAGACAACAATTTTAAAAAAGGGTAGATACAACTTCCACTGGAGTCAACTAGTATGTTTTGTCTCACCACTAGAACTTTTTGATTTTTGGTAATTACATAACTCAGAACTCATTAGACAAGTTTCCATCCACAAGAAACAGAAGTTAGGATAGCATCTTAATATGCCAAACATTAATATTTGATTAAAAAATAGAATGAGAAATACTTAACTTCTCACTCTTCCATTATGTGCCATTCATTGCTCCTGCAAACCTTTTCTGCCAATTTGATTTTCTTTTTTCCCCCCCATTAATGCACTAAGTATTGAATTAAATTTCTTGGCATGATAAATAACACATCCAAACAATTAGTATGGCCTACATCCACAGAATCAAGCTGCTATGATATTTTCAATTCTTTTAAAGCAACAGCTTACCCTATATTTTGTTTTAGCACCCCAAATGACAAGTGTCTCATTACAAGTATGATGTCTGTGATTTCCCCTTAAAGCACCAGGTCGAATTTCCCCAAGATGAAGCGAAGCACAAGTCACAGCTCCACCTGTAAACAAACATACTCCATCAAACTCTACAACATCAAATTAAATATCAACAAAGAAACAAGAGAAGAACCATGATGATGATCCCATGTTCTTTTTTTCCCTGCACCATTAGTTAGTCACGATTGTTACTCAAGGTAAGATGCCAACCAAAGCAGATAGCTCAACAAAATTGGATTTGATATATGGAACCCCATTTTCAATTAATTAGTATCTTGTTACCATGAATTTGAATCAAATTCTTTTTTCTGTTTTAAGATTCAGTGGCAATTCTGAAACCCATGTACTCAAGTGAAGATGTTACACAATAAGATTGGAACCTATGGTATCCACACCATGACGAACGTCCTTTATCATCAGGCCAACACAACAATTGGTTTTGGTGTAAGTGGGAATCAAACCAACGTCTCTTATTTGACAACAAGGCATTTTACCAATTAAGCTAACCAGAACTCACAACAAAAATGTACCTCGTGTAACACATTCATGTGACAATAGGCCTTATGAAATATCCATAACATAGTAAAATTCCTGGTACCCAGGTCCCAATTAACAAACAATCACAAAGATTTATCTTAAAACCAACAAAAGGACATACATATCAAATAGCAAACATAAAAAATCAAATAATAATAAAAACAAATGCGAGAAATCCAAGGCTGTGTTTGGAAATGCAGTAGGCAGGCATACCCGAAAGGTGATGAGTTAGGGCAAGGGAGATGGGGTCGAGCATCCAACCACGGGTGTCTTTAGCAAGAGGGGAAGGAAACCCAGATGGGAATCTGACCAAACCAGCCTTAGCATCGTCCTCGTGGTCATGGTGATTCAAAGTCTGCTGGGCACGAGCTAGAGTTGGAGGCGAAAAGCGGGAATTGGTGTGCTGAAGTTTGAGAGAAAGCCATGTGAGGAAGAGGAAGACTGAGAGAAGAAAAGGGAAAGCGTGAGGCTTCTTGAGGAAGTGAATGATGCGAGATGAGGTTGAGTTTGCATGTGTTGGGGTTGATGTTTGGTTCACAAATATCGAGCTCTGATTGTTGTTTGTGTTTGCTAATGAGTTTCTTCTAGGGTTTGCCATCATCACCTCATTCACCTCTCCACTCTGTCCTCTCCTCGCTTCTTCACATTCCCATTTGCTACAGTATCGTTGTCACTCTCTGTCTCTGTCTATTTGGGGGGTTTTTTTTTTTACTCCTCCTTTGCACCTACTTTTTATTTTGAGACAACTCTGTGTTTTTTTTCTCTTTTTTTTTGGTAGTTTTATACAATATTAAATCAAGCAAAGAAATCCAATTTGGATTTGGTTTGATTTGTTACCATATTGAGTCATCTTTATGAAGTGAGGGTATTTTTTATTTATTTAATAATTTGATAATTAAGAGTGGGGGAGTTGAATGAGCTAAAAGCCTTTTAACAAGTAAGGGATTAACTTAATAATCTTTAAATTTAAGGGTTCAATTGGTTCAGAGGGTAGAAAAGTATAAGGATAAAAGAAATTTTTTCTAACATATATGTTTGGTTGGAACTAAAAGGATGAAAAAATGAAAAAATGAAAGATAAGTTGGTATAAATTTATAATTATGTCCTTATTAGATAAAACGAAAAGGTAATAAATTTTTTTAATTACAAATTGTATATGGTAACTTCAATTTTATTATTATTTAAAAAAAAAAAAACCACAAGTCAAAGGATCCAAAATAGATGAGAGCAGAGAATGTAAGAAACAGATAAAATTCTTATGTCACAATTTTGCTACAATTCTAATGTTAGTCGACCACCTCAATTAATACATGCCTCTAAGAGTCTATAGTTCGAGTGACATTTCTTAATGTTTACAATGTAAACATAAACAGTTCAAATTTCCCTCCCTCATTATAACTATCAAATTTAAAAAAAAAAAAAAATTACATGCCAATTGTTTGGGTCAAAAGTCGATTAATGTTGGCAAACCATTTCAAAAACATGTCCAATTGTAACCTGAGGTGCAAGTTTTTAGTATCTAGTTAAGCAATTGAAGATCTGCATTAAAGACACAAGAAATTGCTTAAGATAACGCTGAATCAACTATATTGATTGCAAATAAATCAATTGAGCTTCATTAAAGCTTGATTCATTCCTCCACTCTAGTCAATCAGTTGAGCATCCGAATTCCTATTTTACACGAGCAGTCCTAAGCCTTGGATTTTGTGCCCTAACCACTAAGATCATATAAAAGGCTTACCTAGGTCATTGTGTACATTGAGAGAAGGAGATCTTGTTGCAAATATGTGCACCAAAGATCTTGTACCAAGCATCGTCTACAACATCATATTGAAGACCAAGAGGTGTTCCAATTGAAGTTGCTATGAAGACCTACTTCAATCAAGTTATTGTTGTAGAGTTAGACATGAATTGGGCATTCGTGTATTGAAGAGATTCACAGGTAAAAGAGTCTAACCAAGTTGGAGCTGCATATGATCACGTGAGTAAGTCTTATAATAGGTAATAATACTAGGATGGGTGCTATTGTTGTATTGATGTACTTCCATTCTACTTATTGAATTCTTCCACTCGGTGGTGAGCAATAAACCCTTGAAGGGTTTTTCTAGTAAGGGTTTCCCTTTCTAATCATAACATAGTGTCAAAATTTATTTTCCATTACATTTAATATTTGTCATATGGTTGTGCTCGCTATACATTGAATTAAATCAATTGCATGTATGGTTTAATTAATCAAGTTGGTATTCTGGATTAAAATTAATTAACTGGGGTCCAAACTTGTCTAACACCAATCAAATTGTAATTAACAAACACACTTCACCTTGTTCCTTCTTTTGGTGGGAAAATCTGCATGGGGGTTGATTGATGCTTTCACTTGTTTAGTTGTTTTGTAAGATTAGAAGGGAAAAAGATGTGGATTCCAATTAGCTCAACCGGTAAAGTCTTTGATGGTTGAATAAGAGATCTTGGATTCAATCCCCACCTACACCAAAAACTGATTGGTGTCTTAGTCTGATGATAAAGAGCTATTATCAGATTCAGGGAAGTGTTTATTACACACGACTCTATTACATACAACGTAGGGTCAAACATGCGTGCACTAACAATTAGCCCAAATTTATAGTTTGTGTTTAAATTTACACACACACACACACACATATATGTATGTATGTATGTATTATGTTCAAATTACATCTTGTGTAACTTTAAGCAATGTTACACTACTTAATATTTCTTTATTGAATGAGATTTTTAACAAATATACCGTTGGATTAAATTCTCTTCTCATACTCTACATGCTTGCAAAATTTCAAGATGATCTAAGATCAAGACATCATCGATCAAGTGTTTAAATTTCAAGTTTTTGCATTTAAAATTGTGCATAAAAGATGTGCTTCTAGATAGAATAACAAATGACATCCAATTGGCATGAAACTTGGTGTGAGTATTAAGAACATAGAGAACATGCAATCCAACAATAAGATTTTTGAAATATTAATCTAATAAAAAATTATTAGGTGGTGTAAAAAATTATTACTTAGAGTTACACCATGTGTAACTCTCTCTCTCTCTCTCTCTCTCTCTCTCTATATATATATATATATATATATTATTTCCATTACTTTTTTTTAATAAACTCTCCAATGCACAATAAAAAATAAATCATATTCATTTCCATTGCATTTCATGCTTTCATTTTGTTCTTTTATAAACTCTATATATGGTTCCACTAACACAAAACAAACGTAGGTTTAGTTACACATGAAAAAATATCACAAAGACAGACCTAGGCCATAAGCCTATTTTATTTACATCTCTACTAGCAATATCCAAAAGAGTAGCACTACATGGCCCAACAACGTGGGTTGTGATGATGCCTTGATCATTACCTTGCTAAAAGAGAATACTGACAAATACAAATACTGGCAGTCAATTAGGACTGAATAAAGTGCACACATATACATCACTTTCTTTCTTTCTTTTTTTCTTTTTTTTTTTTTTGGGAGATTTGAATAGGGGTGGTATTTTATGGTTAATTGAATGGTCATTTGAAAAGAGAGAGAGCAGGCCTTTTATCACCAAAATTCTTGATTGGTCAACATTAACATCAATGGCCAGTAGGAAAGATCTACAGCTTTTCTTAAATCATTCTTTGAAGGCTGAAATTCCAATATCTTGGGTTAGTCAACCTCTAGAATTGAGCTAGGAAATGTTGTCAATTGTCCACAGCTGGTTCAGCTAGAAAAGGTTTGAAAGTCATCAGCAGTCCAATCGCCTCAATCACGTTTAGGACGAAGAAAACCATGTGATCACCTGCAGCTCAACAAAACAATTGGACTCAGATGATTGAGACCTAAGTTACATAATAATATAAGAATAACTACTGAAACATTCCTGCCTAGAGTGAAATAACAAAAAAGAAGAAGAAAGAAATTTATAAAATAAAAATAAATCTAAAACCGAGAAGATATGTAATTGGAATCAGCAGGGGCCTCTTAAAACACTTATTGCTGTAGTTTATATTTGTGATTATGCAATTCCATTGGATGCAAAATCAGAAGAGCTGGTAGAAATTCATGGTTCAGCAACTCAATTCAACCAGTGCAAGGGCAAGAGGATTCTGATTATTGGATTCCCTCAACATCTAGTTTAGTGTTTCTGACACTTCGGAAGTAGGAGCAGGGGGTTGCTTTTAGTGAAACAACATCATCAAATTTAAAATGCTAAAGCTACATCAAAGCTTTCTCTATAGCATGGCTAGCTACGAAAGATTGTAAGGAATGAAAGGCGAGAGTCAATTGAGGCTCTACTGGCAATACTGCTAGCATCTTATGCAGGAATGCCATGGAATGGAGGGATTGTATGTTCTCCATCCTTACTATGGAAACATTGAAGCTAGAAATGGTGAACTAAATCAGCAGTTTACAAGGACAACTTACGCTGCACACAATATTTGACGAGAGAGAAACTTAGGACTTCATCAAAATTGTTTTTAAGCACTTAGAATCAATTTTATAAACCAGGGCAGCTAAAGTTAAGTCAAAGTAGCTGCTGGACAGGATTAGAGACTCCTACAAGAGTATTTGTGAACAATGGAGCTTTTATCGATGTCCATTCATATTACTATGTCAGGTTTTCCTTAGCTGCTTTATGCTGTTTGACAGCCTCTACTGGACTTTTACTGCTTCTGTTGACCTCTGAAAGCAAACATTGAAAATCAATGTTTCTTATCCAGAACTTTGCTCAAGTCAGCTTAGAATGATTGTTCATTTCAAACAAGAAATAATCAAAATGGAAAATTATAAAAAGATTCATATTTCATTCATTAGATCTAACTTTATGGACTGGAAGGTGTTGGAATACAGATCAGGAATGCCAATGTCCTACATGATTCAAGGAAGTTAAAATTGTCTGTATTTTTTATGGACAAGTTTTAAAGTACTCTCCCTTCCTCACCAAGGGTAGGATTATATGAGTATTTAACTACAAGAACAATTTTGAAGACAAAAGCAACCAACCAAAAATTTTAGTTATCCAACCACAGGACAAAGTTTTCATTTGAATGATCAAGTAGTGGGTGGAGGAACGTTTTTCCTAACCAGCTTGGAGGAAAATTCTGTCTCCAATCAAATGCCTTCAAACAAAATTCAAAGTACAGATTACTAAGAAATGATTGACAACTACACTCCCTAGCGAACTGAAACCAAAGTGGGATACGTTCATAAGAATCCATCTGTTGTAATAACTATGACTTGTACATACATAAATACATACATACATACACACACACACACACACACACACACACACACACACATATATATATATATGATATATATGATATAATGATGATCTTCTTAACTTAGTTCTTAGTTAAAAAAATAAGAATTACACTAAGTAAAGCTCTGTACCTGGAAGAAAGGCCACATTTTGACGCTTCTGTGCCCAGGAAAATCTGCAAAATGTTGTAACTAATTAACAATTGAAAAGAAAAACTTTTATATTATTTTTAATTGGAGATATGTTTAACATTACACTAGAATGCATGCATAAATAAAAGAGGGAGATGCATTTCTAAGATACCAAGGAATGGCACTAGGACTGGAAACTTATGGGGGCAGTAATCGAGGGGATAGAAAAAATGATATTCAGTTTATGGGGATAGCAGAAGTAAGCTGGTATGTCTTACTCATCCATTCTATCATCACTGTATCACATTAACTGCTTGTGTGAAATTACGTGGGTCATTGGCTGAGAGGGCTTTCATGAGCTCAATGGTTTTGGTATATATGGCTATGTAATCCATGTTAGCTAAATGAGCCACAAGCCAAAGACTCAGTGGGGGAATTTTCTCAAAGGTAGCTTAAAATCTACGATCTTTGTGGATGACGGTGGGCAACAATTGGTTGGTTTTTCCCTGGCAGACAAGTCTGCCATGCCACACCTTGTTAGTTGTTCCAGCAATGTCAAAGCTGCCAAGGCATTGGTGATTGCAAAGACTAGCAGCACCATAGAACCTCCTAGGGCCAGTAAGCACATCTCTCCTACCCAACATTTTTTATTTTGACTTAAAATTTTATTGATTCAATAAATCTAGAACCATGGGGGTGGAGGGTGAGGGTGGCACTTGCCATTGCACCCTTCTGCTACTAAGTATGAAGACCATAATGTGTAATGCCAAAACAAATCTCATTTTAGATGACCTGGCCCCGCTAAATATGAAAATTATTAGCAAAATTAACTTGATGCGGTCAAGTTATTGAAAGCCAATAGAGATATTGCTATTGCTCTGGTTTCTTTTAAAAAGTCTTTCAATAGCAGTTAAAGTTCTGACTAAATAACAAAAAACTTTGTCAAAATATATTTATCTGTTTCTCAAAATTCAGGGAACGAGTAAATTGAAATTTTCATTTTCTTTAGAGGAAAATGGGAAATAGCAAGAACCTTACTTAGTGTTTTTCTAAGTCCTTAAAGGGTTTACAGATATTAGCATTTCAAAGATATTTATTTTTCACACATATTTTCTTATATATCTTTCCATCGTTCACCAGATCCTACTCAGAAAATTGATTTTATCTTTCCCACTTGTTCTCGACATTCCCAACTCTAATTTGTGCCAAATTAATGGCTCAGTTTTAGTTTCTAAATTGCTTTTTTGAACTATAGGATATATCTATTAGACAACATATACTTGGCCCAACTTTCTGACACTCATTTTCTCTTAGTTGTTCATTTAAGTAAAACTTCGGATTTTAGTAGCACAATGTGACTTGTTTCAACTACACTAGAAACCCCCTACACCACACCCATCCCCTCCCCCCCCCCCCCCCCCCCCCCCCCCCCCCAAAAAAAAAAAAAACTCTATCTGTTACAGCTTGCAGAAACAAAATAAATTCAAAAAAAGCACCAATGAGAACCTCAATTAAATAGTGAAATTAGTGAATGGACAATTGGTTCACTAAGATAAACTTACAGTGAACCTCCACCAGCTGGACCAAGTGCTTTAAATAAAGACATAGCAGACAATGATATGCCATTTGCCGCTCCTCTTTCCTCTTGGGACTGTCATTAATGTCAGGTAAGCATTTAACCGACAACCAATTCATGTGAATAAGACACAGAAAAATAAGAAAATGTGCACATCAGAAATAAGCAATATTACCACAGCTCTGTTCTGAAGAAGGAACAATCCTGTAGTGATTGATACCTGATTATGTTTGAACAACATGAAAGAGTCGCATCAAAATTTTATTTATTTTCAATAAGTTAAGAGTCACAGAAAATTTATAACATGAAACTACAATGGTAGCGATTTATTTTGGCTAAGTAAAGGTTTTTGAGGGGATTCGACCCCCTAAATTGCCCCACTACCAGGGGTGGATATGACAGTTGGCCAAAAGGCCATTAGCAACTAGAACGTTAGCAATTTTCAATTAAAATAATATGCTCATCACAGAAATGGAAGATAGATATTATGTATTTCTCCTTTGTGATATATGTGTGTGTGTGTGTGTGTGTGTGAGTGTTCATCTTAAATTTTTCAGCATTTACTTGTGTATGCACAATTTTAGACATGAATGTTTACATAAGAGCTCATACTTGCTTATAGATGGCTATGATATTAGCTTAACTTCACTAGTTTTAATGCTAACATCAATATATTTGAAGTACTTTAAACATGGATTTGGTACCTAATCTGAGTACTATAATAATCTTAATAATTTGTGTAATCAATTACTACAATATTAACCTTTTTAGACAGTATTCCAAAATTATAACATAGGGCATGGAGCTCCTATTATGCACGTATAGAAAACAAAAGTACATTTTCCAGTTTGAGCATGCACTTACAGCAAGCACATTCTTCAATAAAGATGCACAGCCAATCAATAGAGCGAGGCTGAGACCAGAAAGCATAGCTATAAAAGGGTAACTTGACAGCAATGGTATGCTTAAGGCCTTCATAGGAAACCAAGTAACAATAAGAACAAAATTTATAATATGCACAGGGAAAAGGCAATGATATATAAGAGTATTTGTTATAGACATACTGCCCCAATGCGAGATGTCATGATGGGCCCAAAAAACCTCTCCACCAATGGGTATAAAAATAGCTGAAAGAGTAATAGACCGAAACCTAGTAGTTTACAAAAGAAAAGGCATTCATTAAATATTTAATAAGGTTTACACAAATTGTAAACTAAGAGGACTGATATGAACTGCATTTTAGTGTGTACATTACTAGATAAAGTTCATGATGAAAAATGAGAAGATTTGTTGCAGTCCTTGCAGTATATATTTTTTTCAGTTGAGATGCTGTAAAAGATTCTAAAAACTAAAGCATTTTCACTTTTAAGAGCCATAGGATTGGCTTAATAGTATATTCTCTACTGAAATAAAATGATAATAGACTGGAAAAATATAAATAAAGGAAGAAGCTTTTTCTTTTGCTGCACAATTAATGAAAATTTTGTCTTGAAAACCAGGAACAAAGCTGTAGCCTTTGCACCCAAAGCAAGTAATATACTGTAACTGTGTGCACAAACCTTGTCTTTTGGGGTTCAAGTGTTAGAGATAATGATGGAGAGGATTTTTAACTGTGAACATTCAAGAATTTTCTGCCCATTATAGCTGGTTTTTCTAGTGAGGATAATCCATGTTATTTTTCACCTGTTCATTTCTTTTATTTGACCACATTTTATAATTGGTTTGTCCAAGAAAACATTGAGAAGCCAAGACAAGTATAATACATGGGAGCTCCTCACGTTGTGAGATATTTACACAACTGGTTAAAGAACAGTGAAGACATGAAAAGAGTTCTTGAATAGCAATTTGGTGAGGCATCAATTGACTAGAAGTATTGGAAAACAGAACTGAGCAATAATGCATCTGAGGTTTAACCAAATCAACACCATAAGAATTCACCAAAACTTGAAGTACTTTACTAAGTTGAGTATCATTCTTAGGATTTGAATTTATATATCTTCCCATATTACGATTGCTGTGACCTTCATATAGTCCCTCCTTAAAGGTTCGTTGTATCAACAATTTAAAGTTGAATAGTATCTCCATTTTATTCTTTTCTTATATTTTCTGATATTTTCTTTGATAAAGTATATGCATCACTCTTCCTAACTTTTGTTTGCCTACTTAAATCATTTAAACAATAAAGGAGAAATTACACTTTACCACCCTGAACTATAGTTTAGGGTGGTAAAGTGTAATTTCCCCAAGCCCCAAGAATAAAATAAATAGCAGCAGTAGCATTGAGATCAAATCAGTTCAAATTGATATGAAGAAACAATGATTTTAGAGAGCTAGGGGACAAACTATCGAACTGATATGGAGAAAGAGAAAAAAAAAAAAAAAGACCAAGCCCTTTTTTCTAAAATATAGTGTCATTGAATTCGCCCCCTGGGGGGGGGTTGGTGGAATGTCACATTGATGGTAATATACCATCTGGCCATATACCTGAAACGGCGAGAACTTCACCAACATCTGCAGTTGAATAGCTCAATCCCCCATATTTCCTGGGACTAACAGCCCATAATGAAAAAATCTGAACACCAAGATGAATAAATACTAAAAAGAATCTAGTAAGTACAAAAGAGAATCACAGTTGAATTATAGTGTATATATATATATACACACACACATATATATATATATGTATGTATATTACCTCTGAATAAGCCATATCATGAAGTTGGAAAACACAGAATACAATGATAGATGACATCAAGGGCCAATTTTTCAGAAGGCTCTGTAAAGAAGTTTGATGCCTCTCCTCAGAATTTTGCATATTTCCTTTCTCACTGGGCTCATAGGCAGTGGCCTCTAGTGCATCATATGAGTCCTTAAGTACTTTGCTTTTAGTATGTATATGTAGTGTTTCCTGCACCATGCAGAGATTTTTAATCATTGGAAGTCTAAAATTATGAAGATCAACCGATCACATTAAGAGTAGCATATAGGACATTCTAAATCATACTTCACATTTGAACATAAATAATTAAAATAATAATGGACCTTAGCATGGAGAAAGTTATGATCTTGAAGTTTGTTATGGTTCAGAAAAGGATTAAAATTTAAGGATGTTCAAGGTTTATTTGATGGCTAATAATTAGGAAAAATGTAGGCTTTTATACCTTGGTAGGGAATGGGAAAGAGTTTGATTTGGGGTTGCAAAGAGAGAAGAAATAAAGAGGGAATTTCGTTGCTGTTCAGGATTTGCATGAACAGTAACATTGCACCAAAGAAGAGGAAGAAGAAGGAAAAGTGAAACACTCTAGCAACCCTTGCCTCAGAACTCAGATCACTCATAAGTCGTAACTCCTTTACTCAAAGTCTGAACTCTTTGAATACAATGAAGCACACATAATTAAGAAAATAACCCTAAAAATAAAATTATGTGCAGGAATATATGTAATTTCAGATCTGTTCCTATTCATAAGAATTAAGAATGCCCATAACTAATTGACTCATGACTCAATTTAAAAACTGTTTTAACCTTAAGATATATTTATATAAGCTTTAGAAGCATAAAGGTCTAGGCCAACTAGCTTCAACCCAACATTGCACGATGGCCCAACAGATGAAAATCTCTTAAGCTGCCAAAACTGGAAATCACAACAGCAACTTGACTCTTATTCCATGGCTGTATCACTTTCAGTGCAAGATAGACTTTGGCAGAACTTGGTATACAGATGCAAGTATTGATAAGAATGTTGTCCTCAACTGATGAGTTTCCAGCCTTCAGGCTTCAGAGTTGTGAACCTAAATGGTGCTACCAACTTCCCACAGATTTGAGAAGCAATTGGAAATTCTGACCACATTCTCAATTGATAATTTGATATTCTTGAGAAATATATATACTTAACTTTCATTTTACTTTGACACAAAGAAAAAATGTATCAAACTATACAAGAACCATATATTAAGAAAGAGTAAGACCCAGGTGACTAAAAAAAATAAAAAATAAAACAGAAGGTACATAAGAAAATGATAAAGGGCTGTAAATTGTGATATAGCAACATACCGGGAGCCAACAGCTTAGAACAGCGACACCCAATGCAAAGATTGATATGAGAAGGCATGGTAACAGGTATGGAAACCTACAAATATCATTTATGTTTTACCAGTTAAGCAAAAACACTGCATGAAAATTATTGTTTGAGATATGCATAAAAGTAATGCTTAACAAAATAAAGTAGAAAGTCTGTTGCTCACCTCCCGAAAAGAGATTCTTCAGAAAATATGTTTGGATATTTCTCCACTGGCTAATAGATCGATAGACAACAAATCAATAAGTTCAAATTGCAATGCAAAAAACTAAATCAAAGAAGATAACTAAAATTTGTCCATAATTCCCCGCGCGGGAAGGGGGGGGGGGGGGGGCGGGGGTTGAGGGTGTGGTGGGGAGTGGAAGGGAGGCCTCAATCTGAGTTTAAAAGCTTGATTTCCACAAATCAGGTTGAAGCAATGCTTTACTAATTATTTGGAGGATTCATGGTTGGCCAAACATATAATTTTCAGCTCATAATGCACCACTAATTATTTATTAAATATGCTTCGCATAAGGAAACTATCAAAAAATGAATCATTGGATAAATAAATAATAAAAGTACCTGGGCAAGATAACCTCCAAGAGCTGGACCAATGACTAATCCAATGCCCCATGATGTGCTAATCTGAAAAAATTTCTCCCTTCACTATTATGCATCATACTTCAAAAATTCATAACAAGAGGGAAAAACTTCCTTACAATTGATAATCCCAGAGCTTGATATTCTTTACGGCAAATTTCTGAAGCATATGCCTGATTACGGTCAAAAGCTTGATAAATTTACATGTAATCCAGTAACAATGAACACTAAAAAAAAGAGAGTTATTTCTCATAACCTCTGTAGAACATGAACATTGATTGTGATAATACGTAGTAGCATAACCAATGCAGACCAAATCGTTTTGTTTCCTAAATATAAAACAACAGCTAGGAACCCTCCAAAGGATAACATATGGGAGCTAGCAGCAGGAAAACCCATCAGGTCACAAAAATCATAAGCAAAGGCAAAAAGCACTTCAGGATAAAAGCAAGGTCCTTGGAAGTCCATGATTACAACTTAGTCAAATCAAGACCAACCCATGCCCTAGGTATGGTGATGTATCGATGAGGTTTAATTGCAAATGGATTCTGCTTGAGGTTGCATAGGCACAACTGAGTCTGCCATATCAAACTAGGGGTGATCATAAGGTGTAGTCTCATGACAACATAAGTTGGCCCAATTTTATGGTTGCCTATGGACAGAAAAACAAACACAAGGACGTCTATCTACATTCATTTTTGGATACTAAACAGTTTCTGGGATTTACGAGTCTGTAAATTTCCTCATTTAATGCCCTCAGTGCATCACTGCCTCCCTAACCATGTCTAAGCACAACAAAAAAATGCTCCATGACTTCTTAAACATGAACTCATGAAGACCTGGGGATGGCACAATACAAACCCTAAAGGCAAACATATGGACAATTTCAAACTATTATTATTTTTTCTTTGTTACAGAACCCAAATATCTATTCCTGACACAAGAGACATACCCTCATTGGGCCAAGTATACCGCTCAAACTTCCAAGAAGAAACCTTGTAGAAACTGCCATCCAAAAGTTTGTACTGAGGCCAAAAAGAGTATTGAAAATAACCCTGAAATGGTCATTACCAAAAGCAGAGGGAACAAAATGAGGAAAACTTGCAGAACTTTATCAAAAAATAGTATCATGGGAAACTCATAATGAGCTGTACTAACAGTGTAACTGAGCCAAACAATATTACAGGCTTTCTACCATATCGATCAGCTATCATTCCCCAGAGCACAGAAGTCAAAGCTCTTCCAAACATAAAGGCAGATCCTTCAAGAATGGGAGGTATAATAAGCACTAAGGGACTCACACAACATTCTTAAAGAGTAAACAGACCATAACATTGATGTTATGCATAGAAAATATGCTCACCCACATAACCAGCATAATAGCCAATATCTTCCTCCCTTTCTGCAATATGGAAGTCTCTTATCTGCAAAAAGTCAAAATGCAAGGGCACCAAATAAAAAAAAATGAGGGGAACATAATGGGGCGCAACCACACACACACACACACACACACACACATTTAATTGGGATATGGCTCTAAGCTGTTTGAATTGTAGGAACAGAAATATGACCAACAAAGCTCAAGTTGTTAAGCATGCAAAAACATATAATGATAAACTTTTGACAAGTTAAAAAATTTGCACCAATATTAAGACCCGGTGCACCAATTTGACTTGGGGGTGTTGATTTATTGGCGGTGGGTCGAGAAGTTTCTTTGCTACCTATTTCATTAGGAACTACAGATCCAAAAACAATTCAAGAATGAAGAGTGGCAATTGCAGGTCAATGATGCAAAAAAGGAAAAAATAGTAGAAGAACAATAGCAATAAGCTTCCTCAAAGTTCAATAGTCACAACATTTAAAATGAGTATATTAATTATAATTCAATAAATGACACATAAATAGCAAGCAGAAAGTACAAGGAAGAGATGTATCAATTTGATAATATTGCAAGATTGCCTTAAATTAAAGAAACATTGTCAAGCTGGAAACACTATAAATGCAAAAGAAAAGAATATATATATATATGCCAAATTCCAATGTACTAATTTTCATAATTATTTTACTCCAAATGGAGAACCAAAATGAATTAACATGGGGCTGTTTGCATATCATATGTAAAACGAAATTATTCACCAGTGTTTTACTTCTACTTGACATTCAAAACGAGTCCATCTTGTTTTTTTACAGTATTCAACTGAGACTTAATTAATATATTGCATTCTATTAAGACTTCAACAAATGATGTAGTTTACACTTCTGGCAATCATTTTCAGTAAGGTCTAAAATTTTCAAATTTAACATTAACCTCTAAAGAAAACGGGAGTAAATTTTGTGGGAATGTTAACAAACCTGCAAATGCAAATGCAAATGTCGCTTTCATGAACTTCTAAAGAAATTTTATAAGCATAGAGGAATTGAAGCATTTTCTTTTAGCTAGAAAGTTCATGTAGAAATCTATCTATCATTAGAGCCTAACAGCAAAGGGTAGGAACTGTAGACCAGCTTGAAGTTGGAGTATCCTTATAGATATAGATATAGATATAGATATAAATATTAATTGTATATAATTATCAGTCCACGTGAAGTTAAAAGATAAAGTAAAGTACTTGCCATACAAAAAGGGTCAAATAGTATGCTCAGTTTTATCATTTGAGAATCATCCTAATGTGGGAGTAATTATGCAATACTCTAGGAGCAATGCTCCCTCCTCTCACATAATAGTAAGTCTTACTAATTAAATTATTGGGGTCCACCATTCATGTGAAAGTAGAGAGAATTGCTCCCAGAGTATTGAATAATTCTCTCTGATGTGAAAGTTATTTAGTAAAAAAGGGTCACTTAATTATTTGGGTGTCTTTAAAGCCTTGTAGCTCAACTGGTATCTCTTGATGTTTCTAACAAAGATATCTAGGGTTCAAATTACCCAAATTCCCCTCCCCCAATTATTTAATTATCAATATATATATATATATATATATATATATGGGAGTCCATGGGTGTTGCAACTCTCAAAACTGTTGTAATATGTAAAATAAATTTAAAAAAAGAAAAAAGAAGCCACACATCTTAATGCACTTGACTACGCCCACCTCATATATATATGGCAAAAAATAAGTTCTTTCACTATACATGCACACATTCCTTGGAGATTCTTGATTGGTGCTGAGCTAACTAGTGCAAAGTCATATCTCTTTGGTTAATAAGATCCAAAAAGTTTATTGATCTCATTGGGTGCAGATTCATAATTGACAAAATAAACACTAACAGAAGTGTCCACCTTCTAGAAACCAGATAGGAGTTTCACAAAGTAACCTACTTACCATGAAATATAGGAAAGGGAATAGAGATGATATTGGCAAAGCTGCAAATTAAAACCACAAAAGAGGTATGTTATTGTTGCAATTCTTTGGGTAAAAAAAAAAGGGTAGTAAAGAAACTGTCATTGTTTTCATAAATGAAATGGAACATATAAGAACGAAACATAGGATAGTAACTATCACTAATTCATTGTACTCTGGAAACTACTGTCTAATGTCAGTAAAGTTCCTGCAACTAAATATATACAGAGCAGTATTCCACAGAAATAATTGATTCTTCACACAAGTGCAGAATGAATTGACACCTATTCTATCTTATAGGTAAATGAAGACATCAAACATTAAGAAAGCAAATAGAACATAATCATACAAGTCTGAAACACTGGACTTATCCAAATAAGTTGTATCTGTTTAAATTTGACCTCATTCAGACATCTTCTATTGATTCATGTCCACACAAAGTGGATAATTTTTAAACTAGTAATTTACACATGCACCTAGTGGGTCTTGACCCACAACCTCACCTTCCACTTTGTTCTTAGAAGGGGAGGTAGTGCCATTTGAGCTAGAGCTAATCGGTGCCCACACAAAGCAAAACTCTTTATGAACAATACATTTTTCTCAGGTTGGCATTTCCTGATTTCCATCCCAATTAAATTTAAATGCTCAATAGACCCATTATGCATGGTCCAACATGAACAACAACTGCACTAAAGATTTCCTTTATTAGATTTATTTGCAACTAACCAGAATGCCGCATAATAAGTGAACAAGACCGCTTGTTCTGTATATGGTTTTCAATATCATTTTTCAAAACTAAGAATTAACGAATTAAGTCTTGCATTTTTTGAAGTGGTACTGGTAAGGTCAACCTCATAGAGTTTGACTTTAGTGCATGAGTAACAGCTCAGCTCCACATATGCCTATGCTACATACAGGTAACGAGAGACATATTTTGTCCCCCTTTTTTTTTCTTTTTAAACAGAACCACTTAAGAAGTCATTTTTAAGTCCAATGTTTCATTATCCAAAAACCCAAATAACTACCATTGCTGTCTCCCATAACCAACAATCTTAAATAGACAAAACAAACTTGCAAAACACAAAGAATGAAACAGAGTTTTGGGTACCTGCAGCAAGGACCACGATGAAGAGGAAGAACAAATGCTTGTAAGGAAGGCCATGGGAGCTTTCTTTAAGCTTGTCAATCTTACAACCTGGGCAATTCTCAAAGTATTCAACCTTGTCCTTCTTCTTCAGCAACACTTCGTTAATCTCAGCCATAGTAATAGTATTAACTTATCAGAACTCTCTCTCTCTCTCTCTCTGCTTCACAAGAACGCATACACATACCCCCCACAACTACCACTCCCAGTCCAACACCCATTTATTGATTCTAACTAATCCATTTTTATAGAAAATAATTTATAAAACATTCTCCATTATAAGTTATAAGATAGTAGAAAACAAGATTCTTTAGAATGGGCCTTGCGTGCGCCACGTGCAACAAGTGCAACAGTTATTACTGGTAGCTGGCAGGTTCTGCACCATCTTTTATTAGCTTGTAAATCCCAAAAGCATAAAACTACTTTAATGTGGGAATGGTCCTATGGGCGGTGTGTTCAAGAGTAGGCGGCTCTGTCACAAGTATACGTCACGTCTTTGACGAAAGAAATCGGATTTTTTTAGAAAATAACTACTAAACCCAAACAATATTATTAGTTAGGCAACGTTTCAAACATATTGCATTTTTAGCAATTCGACTATAGAGGAGTCGATTTTACTGTTCACATTATTTTTTTTAAAAAAGTCGACTTTAGAGGAGTCGAGTTCTACACAAAGAAGTCGACTTCAGTGGAGTCGACTTCTTCACACAGAAGTCGACTCCACTGAAGTCGACTTCTTCACACAGAAGTCGACTCCACTGAAGTCGACTTCCCCAAAAACCCACCATCTCCAAGTCCACACAACTAGCTCCAGGCGAAGCATTCCAGGCGAAGCACGAACCCAGGCGAAGCCAGGCTCCGACGAACCCAGGCGAAGAACCCAGCAAGACCGACGAGCAAGCGAACACCGACGAGCCCAGCAACACCCACGGCGAAGCACGAACACGCCGATTTCTTCACCAGACCCCGACGAAGCACAAACCCAGGCGCCGATTTCTTCACCAGCGACGAAGCACGAACCCAAGCGCCGATTTCTTCACCAGAACCCAGGCGAAGAACACGCTCGGGTACAGCGAAGAACACGCTTCTGGTTGTGAGGTTTCTTTGATTTCTACACAGGGAAATCGACTTCAGTGAAGTCGATTTTTGTGTATAGAAGTCGACTTCAGTGGAGTCGACTTCTTTGTGTAGAAGTCGCCTCCACTGAAGTCGACTTCTATCCGACGCCGCTCACAAAAAACATTATGAACAGTAAAATCGACTACTCTATAGTCGAATTGCTAAAAATGTAATATGTTTGAAACGTTGCCTAACTAATAATATTGTTTGAGTTTTGTAGTTATTTTTCTAAAAAACCCAAAGAAATCTTGGTGGTTTTTTTTTTTTTTTTTTTAATGAAATGGGTTTTAGTAAAGCTCATTGGTAAAATTTGTTATACTCGATGAAATTTGACTTTTGAATTCTCTCTATACAAAAATTAATTATGCTTTAACTTAACAATAAAAAGTACTAATTATCCTTATAAAAAAATAAAAAATAAAGTACTAATGATCTAAACTCTATATATATTATATAGTTTGATGATTTTTTTTTATTATATAAAAATTTGATAATTACATTTGAGAGCATAAAATTGAATCTAAGATATTTTTATTAAAAACATAACATTAAGAATTATCAATTAATTGAAATACCAGACTCTTTAATTTTTTGCTAAGCATTAAAAAGGACGAAATGACAAACTGGGTGTTTGTAATTGTGATTTTAATACTGTTTGTTTCCATGCGTTTTTTAAAATATCATCATTCAATATGCCCTATCAATCTCATCTGAAGGTCAAAATAACAAACTGGATCAGTGATGTCTACCTGTCCTCCCAACATTCAATTTCTCTAATATCAGTACCTTTTTTTTCAATCAAATCTATTTCAGTACATATTTTGAAGCCGAACCTAAAAAGCCCCATTTGAATATGTTGGTGATTTTAACAACTTTAATATTTTTTCATTTAAATAAATAAGTACTATGTTCACAATATTTTCATAATAATCATACAACAAATCATAATAATAAGTTGTTATTGGTATTAATTATAATTTGAATCCACAATTTAAATTACTTTTTTGTCCACCTATAACAACCAATTATAACTTACCACAATATTACTTATGATTTTTGTGAAAATATTATAAACATAGTTGATTTCATTTTTTAAGGAGCCGTATTTAATTTAATAGTATTATCTAAATGGGCTTTCATTTTATTGTTTCACATCTAGCAATGAATTGGATCCGTGGATCAATAATGGAATTCTCGGTTGGAAGAGGGATAAGAGAAGCGTAGAGTGTCTCTCAAATGTGGATCGCATGTTCTCTAAACTCTAAACTACCGACTCGAGGTGAGGATTCTAGCGAGACTTGTAGGAAATCATCTGTTGGGTTGGCACAATCATGAAAGTCATACGAGTTTTGGGCATTGTTTGGGCCGAAATTTTGGGGTCGAAGGCAATTCTTCGTTTAAACTTGCCAAATCTATTTTCATGTCATTTTCACACTCTTTTCCATTATAATGTAGATATTTAGGATCCGGGAACAACTTAATTAGCTGAAACTGAAAACTTTTTATTGAAAATACTGTACTATAGATAAATGTAAAAACTAGCTAAAATAATACAGTGAGATTTATAAATAATACCAAAAAGTGCAGTAGGACCTATAAATAGTACCAAAAATAAGCTAAATAGTAGTAAAATAGGCTAACTTTTAACTCTAATCTCAAACACAACCCTAATGTGAAAATGTAGATATTGTAAAACATTTCATAATCAGAGTGTGAAACAACGATTTGTCTATCCCAATTGCCAACTTAAAAGTAATTGGGAAATCTCTAAATAATAAATTAAAGATTCATTTAGTTGGGAGGATGAAAGTGGGAGAATAGAAAATATATGAATGATATCAAATGTTTTAATTAACCATCATGTGTATTTAGTGAAGAAGATGTAAAAGTGAAATAATAGAACAATTTATTTGAACAAATTTACTATTATATTTTATTACATTAGGATTTAGGAGATGATAGAAAAGATTGTAATTAAGAATGACAAAATAGTAAATTCCATTTAAAAACCTTTTTTTCTCTTCACATTTTCCTTCCCAAATTGGGATAATGGTTTTTGGTGGGTTGAGTAGAAAACACCACTTAGCCCCTTTTCCATTCTCACACAATTCCACCACACCAAACAATGGTAGACTTCCATTTTCTATCCTCTACCTTTTTTGCTCAACCAAACGGACCATAAAGGGCTCTTTGGTTAAAGGTATCCATGGCTCAAGTCAAATTTAGACTCAACTTGGAACTTGATCCAACCACATTGAGTGGGCGGGTGTAGAACTCAATGTCAATTGAGCATAAATAGTGACATAAGCTATATGAATTGTACAACAAAGTTTTCCTGTCACATCAAAAGTATTATATTCAATTTACACAAAACTTCAAGGCCATAATAATAAGGATTTTTTTTTTCTTCTTCTTTTATCCATCCTCCCAAAAATCCAGCCAACCAAACAGACCCTTAGTCTCCCTCTACTATAAATATGTCACTCTCACTTCTCATGAACTTACACCATTACCTTTCTTCTTTTATATACTCTCTCTCAGTCTCTTTCTAAACTCATCATTACCAACACAACTTCTTTACTATTTTACTTTCCTTTCCCATCTTTTCCTTTTCTATACTTCATTGACAATTTAATATGGCAACGTCCTCTCAAACGCAACTTGGCTTAAAAACCTTCCTATCATTAACCTTTTAGCCTGTAGATCAAAAGTGTCAAAGGGCATTGTTGATGCATGTCATAAATTTGGGTTCTTTAAGGTCACTAACCATGGTATTCCAAATGACATTATTGAAAAAGTTAAATAAGATGGTTTTAGTTTTTTTGCTAAACCAATGTTTGCAAACACAACAAGCTGACCTGACTAATCCTCTTGGCTATGGCCACAAAAACATAGGTTCCAGTGGAGATATGGGAGAGCTTGAGTATCTTTTACTTAGTATCACCCTTCATACATTGTTGAGATATACATTACCATTTCTGATGACCCTTCACGATTTAGGTGTTTAATATGTTTTTGTTTAGTGTAATATGCATGGTAAGTTTGCAACGGTTGCATGTTGTTGAATAGTTTTGTTGGCTCTTCAATTTCTATTTTGTAAAAATTCCTCTTTTATTTTTTGTTACACATTAAATTAATAGTCAAAAGATTAATTAAAATATATGTGAATAGAGAAATTTGGTTAAAATAATTTTATTTGCTATGGACTGACCATGATCACAAGCTAAAATTATAGGCACTGGTGAATTTTTATAAATGAATGAAACAATCCTATTAATAATAATTGTACAAAAAGGATAAAGAATGATCCAAAATGTGATTTTCCTCTTCTATGTTGGTGTTGATGCATGTCCCAACTAGCGAGGTGGGACACTCTTATTTACATCAAAGTTAAGGTTAGGGCTAATTTGGTAAATAAAGTGACATGTAAGGGTATTTGAATACTAACAACTAAGTAGTTTACTTTTAGTTAAAAATAAGTTTTTTATGTGTTTTTTCATTCTAAAGTAGTGCCAAATAAGTTTATTATATCAAGTGTTAATACAATAAAATTTGTATAGTGGTACTAGACAAAATATTACATCTACAAGTTAGAATTGTTGCAATAGTAACTTAAAAGTGTTAAATTATTGCAACAATAATAATTTGCAGCAATTTATAATTTTCAGTTGCAATAGAAACTTTAATACATTGGGAAAAATTGTTGCAATAACTTAAAATGAAGAAATCGTTGCAATAAATTGGTATCAATTATTTTTGCAATCTAATGCAACAAAAATTCTGAACTAATAACTTATTGCAACAAAGTTATCATTACAATAATTTGATATAAATTTTTTTACAATCTGTTGCAATGACAAACACGAAACTGCAACGAATATATCATTACAATAACTTGATATCAATTATTTATAATCTATTGGCCTATTGCAATGACAAAATAAAGTAGTTATCTATTACAACGAATATATCATTACAATAATTTAATCCAAATTATTTTTATCAATTATTTGCAATCTATTTGTAATAGAATTCATGAAGTAATAACCTATTACAATAGGATATTTGAAGCAATAAATTGTTATATATATATATATATATATATATATATTCAATTATTCAAATAAAATATAAAGACTAGGATAGTGTCTCTAAAATTCAAAAAAACTTTTATTATAGATAAATGAAATAATATGTGATGATCCCAAGACCATCTTCTCCCAAATACTCACTCATTCTTGAAATCATCAAGACGCCCTTCTATGAATCATCGAAAGTAAAGGCTATCTTTCAATTCAGCCCAAGTGAAAGTCTTGTAGAGAGAGTGCCCAATGGGCTTGAGCATTTCTGAAGGTGCAGAAATTGATGCTAGCAAGGAGGGAGCTCTGAAATAAATCACTGATATTCTAGGCTCGGATGAATTTGTTAGTGTCATGTGCCAGACACTCAAAAATCTTCCATTTGTCAAAGCCTTCACAAATGAAATTACAAGAACAAATACTAGTGCACAATTTTCTTGGTTAGAAGAAGAATATTAAAAAATTTATATGAGTACCAACTTGTAACATGTCACCTACATTAACTTAAAAGGCATTGGGGTCAATTGGGACAGAGATCCACACATCTTTTTGAACAGAAATTTGGAGTCCATCCACATCATTTGATGTAAGAAGGGTGAAGAGCTAAGGGTCAGAATGCTCTCCAAACCCAATTTGATGCGTGTATATATATATATATATTGTTGCAATAAACAATTTATGCTTCGAATATCTTATAGTGAATAGGTTATTACTTCACGAATCTTATTGCAGTAGATTGTAAATAATTCATAAAAATAACTTGGATCAAATTACTGTAATGATATTTTTGTTGTAATAGATAACTACTTCATTTTGTCATTGTAATAGGCCAACAGATTATAAATAATTGATATTGGATTATTGTAATAATATCTTCACTGCAATTTCATATTTGTCATTGCAATAGATTATAAAAAAAAAAATTATGGTAAAATACTATCTTAGTCCCTAAACTTTATCAAAAGTTTGTTTTTCATCCCTAAACTTTAGAAAGTTCATTTTTTTGTCCCAAAATTATTGAAAAGTTCATTTTTCATCCTTAAGCTATTGAAAATGTTTTATTTATGTCTTTAAACTTTACAAAATTTTGTTTTTAATCCCTAAACTATTGAAAAAAGTTCTTTTTCCATCCTTATTTTTGTCTCTAAACTATTGAAAAAACTCTTTACAAAGTTTAGGGATGAAAAAAAACTTTTTAAAGTTTAAGGATGAAAAACAAACTTTTGGTAAAGTTTAGAGACTAAAGTAGTATTTTACCCAAAAAATTATATCAAATTATTGCAATAAAAACTTTGTTGTAAGAAGCTATTAGTTCAAAATTTTCATTGTAATAGATTGCAAAAATAATTGATATCAATTTATTGCAATGATTTCTTCATTTTAAGTTATTGCAATAATTTTTCCTAATGTATTAAAACTTCTATTGCAATTGAAAATTATAAGTTATTAATTGTAACCTATTATTGTTGATGCAATAATTTAACACTTTTAAGTTACAATTGCAACAATTTTAACTTGTAGATGCAATATTTTTAATTGATTTGTACACTAATTATTAATGGGATTGTTTCATTCATTTATAAAAATTCACCCATGTCTATTATTTAGTTTGTGACCATGGTTGTTCCATAGCAAATAAAATTATTTTAACCAAATTTCTCTATTCACCTATATTTTAATTAATTTTTTTACTATTAATTTAGCGTGTAACAAAAAAAAGAAGACGAATTTTTACAAAATAGAAATTGGAGAGCCAACGAAACAAATATAATAGCCAACAAAATTATTCTGCAACATGCACTGTTGCAAACTTGCCATGCATATCACACTAAACAAAAACATATAAAACACTTGAATTGTGAATGGTCATTGGAAATGGTAATGGATTTCTCAGCAATGTATGAAAGGTGAGTACTAAGTAAAAGATACTCATGCTGTCCCATATCTCCACAGGAACCTATGGTTTTGTGGCCACAACTAAGAGGATTAGCCAAGCTAGCTTGTTGTTTTGCAAACATTGGTTTAGCAGAAAAATTAAAACCTACTTGTTTAACTTTTTCAATAATGTCATTGGGATACCATAATAACCTTAAAGAACCCAAATTTATCGCATGCACCAACAATATGCCCTTTGACACTTTTGATTTACGGGCCAAAAGGTTGATGATAGGAAGGTTTTTAGAGCCAAGTGGGGTTCGAGAGGACATCGCCATATTAAATTTTCAATGAAAGATGGGAAAGGAAAGTAAATTAGTAAAGAAGTTGTGTTGGTAATGACGAGTTTAGAAAGAGACTATGAAAGAGTACATAAAAGAGGAAGAGAAAAGAAGAAAGGTAATTGTGCAAGTTTATGAGAAGTGAGTATGGCATATTTATAGTATAAGGATTTATATAAGTTAATGGAAAATGCTAAAGTCACAAACTATTTTACAATTTTTTTTTACAAACTGCTAGTGTGAAGGATAATTATTGGTAAGTAAAAATGTGATGTTAGTTGTGAACCTATATGAGAACTATTAAACCACCACACACTCTTAGTGTGATGGTCACTCCACAAATACAAAGTTCTTATGGGGTGTGGGGATAAGGGCCGAGGTTCAAATCTCAGGAGGGAGCTTCACACACATATACACTTAGATTAAGCTAAAGTAGAATTTCTATCTTGTATCAAATAAAAAAAACTATTAAGAATTTTCCACATCAACAATTTGTAAAAATATTGTAAAATAGTTTGTGCATGTAACATTACTCATTCTAAGAATTAAAACTTATCATGATTGGGATGTGTGTGTGTGTGTGTGTGTATATATATATTTATTGGGTTATAGATTGACCTCAATTAATTAATTCAATTACCCAAGTTGATTAATTAGGTCAAATTATATGCAAATTGTGGAGGCACAAAGAAATCACCAAAGAAACTACAGTGTAGCGGAAAGTAAATTTGATATGTCTCGTGATGACTTTAAGTTTATATATCAACCCACACCCATCATCAACCCACCATCATCAAGCAACTAGCCACCATCAGCCCACCCATCTTCAAGCAACCAGTTACCATCACCCACCCAAAATCACCAAACAAAATCAACCGCCCTTATCATCAACCCACATAAAAATTCATACCCATAGACTAGCAACCCACCAAGCAAGATTAAGGAGTTAGAGGTTCCTTTGAATTGTTGGTATATTGATCTTATGGTTGATCGACTACGTGACCCATTTGTTTGGGTTTTTTTTTTGCTGGGTTAGGCAGTGGTTTTGTGTTTGGGGTGGGGTGGTGGTTTGGAATGAAGGGTAAGATGAAGAAACGAGGAAGGGAAAACGAAGATTAAGAAGGAAAAAAAAAGACTAAGGCTGGGTTTGGCTCGATATAAAATGTTTTTAGAGTGTAAAATATTTTCAGGTGAAATGTGAAAATATTTTTTGAAAGGAAAATATTTTCAAGTGTTTGGCTTGAACTTCAAATTTTGGCCAGAATTATTTAAATAATCCGACAACCACCCCACAAAACCCAACAACCACCATAAAAAAACTAAAAGCCTTATGCCAACCACCCATCCATGCCAATCTAAACCCAACCAACCCCTAGCCAAAACCTAGCCACCATCAGCCCCAACCAAAACCCAAATTGGACACAACCACCATTGCCAACCATCGATTGGCATTGGTAGGTTCATAAAAGAGAGAAAGAGGTTGGATCGATTAGGAGAGAGGGTGCGACAGATCTATAGAGAGAGAGAGAGAGGGAGAATAGGCTACAGAGCTCCGACCACCCATCTCACTGCCGTCTGTGGCCATCGTCCTCGCCGCCAATCAAGGTAAGGTCTCTTTCTCCTTCTTTCTTTCCCTTAGACCGATTTGCTCTCTCTCTCTCTCTCTCTCTCTCTCTCTCTCTGCTAAATACACGGTTACTATAGCAAAACTGTAAACATACATATTTATACACCCTAGTTTTTGGACAAAAATATGTGTATTTAATATTTTTTTTCTATTATATACCAACTGATGTGATTGCTAACAGAGAAATAGGAAGACGTTCTTTTTTTAATGAGGGGACAACTTATTTTATATTAATGCCCAACTACTAAAACTGTTTTATTTGGTCTACCCAAGATTCAAAGCCTAACAACTCAGTAGAAGAACTCTTTTCCTTCCAAACTCCTCAAATAATTGGTTTTATTAGTTAGGAAAGGATCAGTCTAGCCAACTAAACGAGTAATAAGATATGTCTACAATATTTTCACCACAAATTCTAAGTAACAAATTGCTATTAATTGTTAAGGTGGGTAAAAAAGTAATTTTAGTAATAGGTTAAATTAGAACTAGTAAAAACTTATTAACTTACTAAGATTTGGTGTGAAATTATTATAAAACCCTTCATGGTTTTATTCATTTTCGTTCTCCCCTTTTCGTCGTATCAGATGTCTTTTATACGGGCACCTTAAGGGTGTGTTTGTTTGGAGGTGAAACATGGTGGATGGAAAACTTTGAAGTGAAAATGGGAAAAAAAAACTTTTTTGGAGTGTGTTTGGTTGGATAGGAAGGAAGGAAAATAAATGGTGGGGCTCAGCTATTTTCTTCTCGGGTCCACCAAAATGTTTTCTCCCCAAAATAGAGAGAAAACTGAGTGGGGATGAATTTTTTTCTTTATTGACAAAAATGCCCATATGCCTGTGCATATGGACTTCTTCAAGTTGCCTTTATTTTTTTTTTCCTCTCCCTTGGGCAGTAATTAACATTGCATTTTTTTTTGTTATTTTTTTTTTTTGGGCAACGTTGCCTCTTCTTTTTTCTTTTTTTTTTTCTTCTGGGCAGCAACGTTGCCTCTTTTTTTTTTTTTTTTTCTTTTGATTTTCTACGGCCTAGGCGTGATAGTTGTTTTTTTTTTTAAAACTAGACGTGATTTTTTTGGGGATATGATTTTTATTTTTTTAATAAATTTGGGTGATTGCTTTTTTTTTTTTTTTGTAGTTATTTGTTATTTTTTGTTTTAATTGGACATCATTTTTTAATAAGACTATATAAGTAAATTTATTCAAACTTATCTCTTCTATCTCTCTACTTTTTCACTCTCAATCAAACCAAAAAAGAGAAAATATAAAATCAATTCTATTCTCCCACCATTTTCTATCGTCTCGCTTTCCCAACCTCTATCTAAACGGATCTAAGAAAAGTGTATTTTAACGGGCCAGCTTGTCCTGCAACTTCTTGTGTTTATATTGCTTAAAAAAAAAATGCTCTATCCCTAAAAAAAAAACAAAAAACGCATATGGTTCCTTATTAATGGTGGAAATAGTCAATGAAAGTCTTATTATAGTAGTAGAATAACTCTTTAATCTTGTTCCTGGTGGAGAAGAGAAGAGGAAGTCTAGAAAATGATGAAGTCCGCGTTTGAATGTCTGCTGAGAAAGAGAAACTCAAGGGGCATTCTCCCATCATCATTAATAAGATGCATCGCACAGAAGAAGAATTTGTGCAGCAGCAGCCAAAGAGAAACCGCAAGGACAGTCCCAAGAGAGAGGGTGGAGTGTGTGGTGATAGGGGCAGGTGTAGTGGGATTAGCAGTGGCCAGAGAGCTCGCTCTCAGAGGCAGACAAGTACTCGTACTCGATTCCGCTCCCACTTTTGGAACCGCCACTAGCTCCCGCAACAGCGAAGTCATACACGCCGGTATCTACTACCCTCCCAATTCTCTCAAGGTCTCTCCTCTCCTCTCCTCTCTTCTCTTTACTTGCTCTTATCATAACATCTATTTTTTCATCATACTTTTTCATGTATAAAACTTAATTATATAGTCAGTGATGCTATATCTACAATTCACAATACTGAAATGGTCTACCGTGAGCGGTGGACACAACTTTTCACATTCACCTTTTTTTTTTAATTGCAATTGAGAGAAATGTTGTGAGAAAGTTGTGTCTGCATTACTGTTATATAATTCATTAACTGTTATAATTGTTTCCATGGTATCTAGACAACTGTGGCCAAGTGTAAATGTGTAATTCTATAGACAATGTTTTTTCGCAACAAATTTCACCATGGTTGAGTTTGGCCTTTTTTTTTTTTTTTTTTTTTTTTATTGATTCTCATATTGACCTACCGTTGACACAACTTTTTTATTCACCAATAACAACTTACCACATTGACAATTGTGATGTTGTGAAATCTTTTGTGACTCTAGACTAATTGTCAAATAAGGGTGAGATCGTGAGCTCAATAGAGATTATATGTCAAATTTACTCTTAAAAACTCAAGCTACTCGTGCTCAACCTGAGATAGCTTGAGAAATGGCTCACTTGAAATCACTCAAATGATAACTTGAGCAGCCTGATTGTTGTATCATTATGGTCCTACACTTTTGTAACTCTACAAGTGAGAGGCAATGGTCAGACACCAAATCAACCAATCAGACAGAGAAAGACCCTTATTCTACTTCATCAAAGTCATATATGAAGGTTAACTGATCACATTGCCTAGCTTTCTTACATAGGAATGTAGATTATGTACATATTGTTGAATCCTTTTAAAGTAGATATACAGGAGTTGCAACAATGGAATGTTATATAACCTATCATATCATTCACTTTTTAATATCTTGACTTCTCATGTGTAGGGATGATAAATGTGCAGTAACCTCCCACTAGTTGTTTCTCTCTTCATCTGTTTTGTTTGTTTATCTTTTAAACGCAACCTTTTATGTATACATCATGTAATGCTTTCGTCTTCAAGACTTCAAATAAAATGTCAACATTTCCCAATCTAATAGACATCATCTAACCATGTAATTGATTGGAAATCTGTACCTGAACGGAGCTTTCAAAGTAGGATAACTATTTCCTTGAGAAATAGTTCAGTAGTTTTTAAATTTATCCTTACCATGGTTTGGATGCCATTTTTGTAAATTTCGATGCTTTTCACCCAAAGGGAGAAAGGAAGAAGACTATGTGGCTCAGTAGTTAGCATGGTAACTCTATGTCCAACTAGTAAGATTTGATGTGTTTGAATCCACTAAATTCATTCCAGGCACTGCATAAATAGAATTTTTTTGCACTGAATCTAGAAGCTAACTTAAACCAAAATTTTCAGGCAATTCTTTGTGTGAGAGGAAGAGAAATGCTGTACAAATACTGCTCTGAACACAACATTCCTCATAAACAAATTGGCAAACTCATAGTTGCTACTGGAGCTTCAGAGATTCCAAAGTTGGATGATTTAATGAATCGTGGAATTCAAAATGGGGTTGATGGCTTAAAGAAGATAGAGGCTTCTGAAGCCAAGAGAATGGAACCTGAACTGCAATGTGTGAAAGCTTTACTGTCACCTGCTTCTGGGATTGTTGATACTCATTCCCTAATGCTATCTCTAGTGGTATGCATTTTTACTTTTATTAGTTTCTAAATTGAGTAATTTGAACTAATTACTATATATATATATATATATATGTGCGTGTGCGTGCGTGCGTGTGTGTGTGTATGTATGTATTACATTTTTTTGGAGAGCTATTATTTATTTTATCAATCAAACTGTCTCTATTTAGAATTATTTCCATATATTGACAGGGATATTACCCCCATGTGGGTCCAGGGGGAAGCTGAAAGTCATAGAACAACCTTCTCCTACAATACTACTGTCATTGGTGCCCATCTTGAAGGAAATAGAATCTACCTCCATGTTTCTGAAACAAAACATCTTGAGAACTGGAATGTGAGGAATCTATTGCACCCGGATCTAGTACTTATTCCTGAGCTTGTGGTGAATTCTACAGGCTTGAGTGCCACTGCCCTTGCAAATAGATTTGATGGTCTACATAGTGGAGTTGTTCCTTCTGGATATTATGCACGTGGTTGCTATTTCACATTATCTAATACTAGAATCCGCCCTTTCAATCATTTGATATACCCAATACCAGAAGATGGTGGTCTTGGAGTGCATGTTACTCTTGATTTGGATGGCCAAGTCAGGTTTGGCCCAGATGTTGAGTGGATTGAAGGAATAGACGATATTTCAAGCTTCCTGAACAGGTATTCTTTCTATATTCTTTTGTTCTCAGTCTACTTCATTCAATACTTCATGCATCTCCTCAATTGAATGATATAGTTCTGGTGGAAATGGAAGAAAGAGAGAAGAGTGCTTCAGTTATACTTTTAACTTAAAAGCAGTCACTGCCCTCATTGAACAACATGCTTCACATTGTACAGGAGAGAAAACTCCCGGTAGATCTTTACTTTTGACTTCCTATGTGGAAGCATCATATCAGATTCTTGAATATTTTATGTATGTTGCCTTTTCACATGTTCAATAAGTTTTCATGTATGGTGTATGGAGTGAATGTCTGATGTGGAAGTACCTTAATATATTCTGAATCTTTACCTATCAAAAAATACATTCTGCATCTTTAGAAGGTGTGTGATATTCATGTAATCACCAAAGTGTTCATGTCTCCGGTTGCAATTATAGAATTATTGTCAGGGTATTTTGTGTATGTAATCACACGCTGGTTAATGTTCATGCTAGCAATTTATTTGGGATAAGGAATTTTGTCATTCGTGCAATAAAATAGAATAATTCCATAAAATAAACTGAAGTTAAGATACTAATAGCCTAATAATAAAAGTACCACTGACACTTATTCTTAAAACAAAAATTCTTTTACATGTCCTAGGGCCTGTAGCTTTAGCCTTAGACTTCCAAAGTGGATAAGTATTCTCTATCCAACTACATGCTGTGGCATCAAATGGTGAAGATGTACTTAGGGTGATGTATTTAATAGACTTCACAGTGCTACGTAAGAAAATTTAGATATTTCATTTCTATGCGGTGTCCAAATGCATCCAAAATTAGTTTGGCAATAATTTTTGTGCATCTTTTGTCCAAGACAAAAGAAAAGCATTCAGCGGTTCTGGTTACTTTCTGAAATATTGGATTTTTTTTTGGTCCTTCACTTTCTTAAACGTTCGTGTTCTTTTTTGTTATGCTTGCATAAATAAATTATGTTTTGATACCAGGTTTGACTATTCTGTATGCATTAATCGTTCCAAGCGATTCTACCCAGAGATAAGAAAGTACTACCCAAATCTGAAAGATGGATCTCTAGAACCAGGATATGCAGGGATTCGTCCTAAACTTTCAGGACCCCGGCAGTCTCCTGTTGATTTTCTAATACAGGTTATTTCATCTACACCCATTTTTTATGTCAACTGATATTGTTGATATACAATTAGGTATTCTGTTGTTGATTAGTCAATTTCAAACAGGCTGTAAATGCTGATTGTCACTCAACCATGCCAATTTGTGCCCAAACTGTATTGGCTGCAGTAACATGCTATATGCTGTAGCTGCATTTTTAGTTCAAAGAGGCCCAACTCAACAGCTTGGATTACTCTCTTAAAACTGGAAATCTGTGGTTTGGAAGCTGTAGGATTAGGGTATCATGTGCACTGAAAAATCAGAGTTAGATGCATATAACATTTTTATGAAATGACATAATGCATAAATATGCTTTTCAATTTCTTATGGACAAAATAGATTGTCCTTTATACATGACAAAGGGTTACCATATTTCCCAGATATATTTGCCATAGTTGGAAATAAGAGGGCATTGGTTATATGGGTTGGTCAGGGATTTGAAAATGAATAAATGGAAGTTTTTTTCTGCATCCTTCTCATTAAAAATATAATGGAGGATAAGAGGACTTGAGCATCAACTAAAAATAAAAATCTTGAGGTCGAGTCCTACTTTAAGGCTTTGAGGAATTCCAGGATAATGCTTTGTGGCTATTCTTATGTGGTTGTGGATTATCTGGAATGAGCACATAACAATAGAGCATTCAAGAGTGAGGAGATTCCCTTTTACATTATGTTGGTTTTTGTTGGATCATTTTTTTCATTTGGTTTCTGGATCCCCTATCTTTTTTGAGGTTTTCCTTTCCTTTTTCTTTTACCGTTCGTAACTGACTTCTTGTTCGAGATTTGTATAATTGGGGTGTGTAGTAACGCTGCCTATTCTATTCAATAGAAGTCTATTAATTCAAACTACAAATACCACCCCGGGTGTGTAGTAACGCTGCCTATTCTATTCAATAAAAGTCTATTAATTCAAACTACAAATACCACCCCCCCCCCAAGATATTTTCCATAACATTTAGAATTTTAAGAATGCAGTAAAATGGCTTCCTTAATTGATGCGAAACTCTAGTTTTTTTTTTTTTTTTGGCTAAACGTGACTAGTTCAATTATCATGTAGTATAATTCTTTATATTTTATGGTACCTTCTTTTTTTTTTTTCTTTTTTTTTTTTAATTGCAATTTTATTTGTGCAGGGTGAAGATGCTCATGGGGTACCTGGTCTTGTTAACCTTTTCGGAATTGAGTCACCTGGTTTAACCTCAAGCTTGGCAATTGCAGAACATATAGCTGCTAGGTACTTGAAATAATGCAAAACGTAAGCTTCTAGTTACTTGATAAGATAGAAAACCATTCTGTAATTTATATTTGAAGTTTGAACCATCTTACTAAGCTGATGAAATCTTCAAAACAGTCTGTGTCACATTGTTCATTTGGACGAAGGATATCTATTAGTGATGATCCGTTAGAATTGAATAGGTTCATAGCCCTAGATGAAAAACATGACTTTACAAGGTGAACTATATTTGAAGAATGAGTAAACTTTAGAATTGGCACCATAGTGGAAGGTTGGGCCTACAGCCCCAATAGAATACAAACTGCCTGAAGACCATGATCAAGACAGTAATAGCTGAGCAGTCGACCAAAGACCAAGGACCATGGCCCAATAGTTGAGGACGGGCACAGGAGCCAAGAGGCCTAGCAGCTGTGTGGTCTAGCAGCCAATTATAGAGGAACAAAATGCCAATAGTCACCCACCTCAGGATGACAAAGACACTGACTGACCTATGAATTCCCACCCCCCCTTCTTCTTTCTGGTTGATTGATCACTGTGGTTATCATCAAAGAAGTGTCCATTGACCCATTTCACATAAGCATTTATTAAAGGGACCATCATCTGGTAGGCATATTGGCTAGTTTTAGGGTTATTTTCCACAAAAAACATCTTCCCCATGTTCTTTAAATATCCTTTTAATTCACTAAATAAATAAATAAGGTAAGCAAGCTGATACTCTCTTATTCTTTCATTTTTAACAGATAAATTCAACTCTCTTTTAATATATATATATATATATGTAGGGGGCGTGAACCAAGATGTGCCCAGTCAATATGTGCTTGGGCTAAGATCTTGATCCCAATACAATTAATTTATAGAGATTAGTTTGTAGGCCATTCGTTGAATAAAATGAATGAAATGAGTCCAAGATTTGCTTAACAGGAATGAATTTCAAGTAATAGCTAGATTTCTTATTAATCTTTCTCCTCTAGTTGGCCAAGGATCACTTTTACATTTGAGAAAAATTTACGATTTTTATTCTAAGTCTTTTCCAACTTTTTTACCGACCCCCATTCATGTGAGATCTTCCCCCTTTTATAGTCATTTGATTTTCATCTCAACCCTCCACTTGGAGGGCTTCTAATCTTCTCCTAGATAATTGTCCCATCCTTGCTTGGCTAGCAATGGTAGAGTAGGATATAGGCTATGTGGACATTGTTCAGAAGTTATTCTACCATTAATGCAGCAGGCTGAGGTGTTGCAATGTATTTAATGCAGAGGTGATGATTGCTTTATCTAGAAATTTCCTCTCTCTCTTGCCTGCACATCACTATGGCCCTCTTCGATTTCCAATCTTTCAGCTTTGGCAACTTCCTCCTTGCCTCCTACGGGATACCCTTTATGAAGCCTCCTCAGGCGAGCTGTACTCCTCGAGATCTCTGATTTGTCGGGCATATTGAGTATCTTGGCTAGGCCGGGCCTAATTTGACGACTAATTGGGCTTGGTCATTCTTTGGGCTAATTCTGGCAAGGGTGCCTCTCTTCAGCCCCCCACAATATATATATATATATATGTGTGTGTGTGTGTGTGTGTGTGTGTGTTATGATGGACTCATTTTCTAATTAGGTTAATCTAATAATAATTAGTCTCTCTAAATTATCGAAATAATTATTTATTCATGAGAAACTAAATAATATATTTTAATAATTTAGAAATTAATGATTGTTCAATAGAATTACCCTATTCTTGCATGTCTCATAATTGGTTTCCATTCGAACCAATCTGAATGATGGTTTTATCTGTAGAAGATTGTTGAACTAATTTTATAAGTTCATAAACAAAAAATTAATATATCTAATTAACTCAATAATATAATTTCAATTATTATTTAGTTATTAGTTATTAGCATGATTTGTGAAGGATAAAAAATTTTAGTTTTGCTATATATAAGAAAAAAAAAATCAATTAACCAAGTAGCTCATGAACAAGTTCAACTGTTCAGACTTGTTTGACAATAAAATGAACTAAACTTAAACATGATATTTAGTTTAGTAATAAGCTTAAGTTCGACTAATACTCAAAATCCAATTAAATAAAAAATCTTAAACATTTAATATTTGATTTTGTTTAACTCATTTGCAACCCTAATTTTATGGGGTTTTGGCGTGGATGCAAATCATGGACTTTGAGTAATGCTATAGCATATAGCTACAAACTATTTTACAAAATTTTTACAAACTATTGATGTAACCAATTTCTTATTAGTTTTTATCTAGATCTACCATTAACATCATTTTTTTATTTACCAATAACAACTCATCACATTAGCTGTTTGTAAAATTTTTTATAAAAAAGTTTGTATCTCTAACATTACTCATGGACTTTTACACACACCAAAACAAGAAAATAAGGAAAAATAAATATTAAAGAAAACAAACTCATCGATGATGAAATGGAAGAATGTGAGTGTTTGGCTGAGGCAACTAAGGTCAGTAAAAGGTGCTTCTCATCTTGTGTGTTAGCTTCCTTTGGTGGCGTGAAGAGAAGGTGAAATTAATAAGAAGAGAGTTGAGAAATACGAGAGGCCATTAAAGTTAGGGGAAATGGGGAAAGCTAACGGGTGTGAGGTGTCTTTTAAAATAAATAAATAAATGAGGACAATTTTGTCAATATAGGTTTTTCTTTATTTTTCATAACGTTCAGACCAAAAAGGGTTTTATCTTAAATTTTTTTTAAAACTGATTGATGTCTTAGTCTGATGATAAAGAGTTATCATCAGGAGCGGACGCCATAGGTTGAAACTCTCTCTCAAAAAAAAAAAAGTTCATTTTTATTAAATTATCAATCCAAAGCATCTCTAACAGTATCTTCAAATATTTTCACTACATACGTTTTCATATATATTTTCTAATAAATTCTCTATTGTGGGTGAAACTTAGATACAGTAGTTCAGATATAATACCTTAAGTTCCTTTCTTAAATTGTAGCCACTTGTCTAATTAAACATCTAACCTAAACGGCATTAAAACATATATTTCTCTCGTATTCTTTCTTTTCTTTTCTTTTTTAGCTTTCTCCTCCATTCCCCTGAACTTGCAAGAAAACATCAGCTTTGACGTTAATTTGCTCTTTTCTTTTCAAAAGCTTTTATCATCATCAAAAGCCATTAAAAAGTTTTTGTCTTTTCTCTCTTATGGCTAATACAATTTGATTTACAAATCAAAATCTCAGGCATGTTCAGGAGGGCAATCCCATGTACCTCCTCCTTAAGACCTTCCTCAATCTATTGTTAGAAATCAAACAAGTCGACGAAACCAGAGCTCCACGACTACCAGATCGACCTCAAGAAGTGTGGGCCCATGGTCTTTGACACATTAATCAACAACTAGAATGGCCTTGCATCTCTGATGATCAAAGATCAAATCTGGATTGTCAGTCTCGACAATCATGCTGTTGGCAAACATGTTTGTGAATTGTGATAAAGGATTTGGGGGTGGATATGACAAATTTTATAATCAATATATGAGCATAGAGAGGAAGAACAAAAGGCCCAATTTCTAATTTTGGGATTGGGTCGAGGGTTTTCGAAATGGTTTTTGAGTTTGGACTAAAAAAGAAACTAAGGCTGTGTTTGGTTGAATGTAAAATATTTTCCGAGTGTAAAATATTTTCAGGTGAAATTTTCAAGTGTTTGGCTGCATTATGAATTTTTTTTTTAGAAAATGTTTTCATGTGCTTGTTTGCATTCCGAAAATGCTATTTTTCTACTAGTTTCTCACATTTTCTCAGGTTCCAAAAAAATTTTATAATAGAAAATTTCAATATATAAACTTAAAAAAACAAAACCATTCCTTAAACTCAAACAATTCAGTCAAACTGAGAGAGGGAGGAAGAGAGAATGATCAAAAATTAAGGGAAAGGGACAGGTAGATCGAGAGAGAGAGAGAGATCGGTCATGGGTGGGTCATGGGCGACGATCTCAGTAGCGCGATCTCGGCGGTGCTGGGGTGTGATCTTGGCGGCGTGATCTCGGAGGTGAGGTTGAGTGAGAGAAGAGAAGAAAAGGGAGATGAGTTTGAAGGGATGTGGATCGGGTATTGTAGAGGGTGGGTTTGAGAGAAGTGTTTCACCGGCGACGTGGGAGCGACGGATTGGTGATGTTGGAGGTGAGATGGGCTTCGCGGGCGTGAGGGAGAGTTTTGCCTTGGTGGATCGGGTACATTTGGAGCTCGAAGTGGGTGGAGGTGAGGTTGAGTCAGAGAAGAGAAGAAAAGGGAGAAAAATCACCGGCGCGGAGGGGAAAACGGCAGTGCTGCTCGTCGGAGTATGGGTGGACCTCAGACTGGCATCGGCGTGTGGGGTGGAGCTCTGTCTCCCTCTTGTTGGTGCGTGGGGTGGAGTTGAAGAGCTTGGCAAGTTAGACCGTGTGGAGTGAAAAAATTTCGGAAATGCTTTGAAGGTAAAATAACTTCTACAATTGTTTTCCAGGTCCGAGGGGTTTATTTTACGGTCAACGCAAATGTTTTTCGTTTGACCAAATTTTCCATGCGCAATCAAACATACAGTAGGGTGTAAAATATTTTCCCGAATTCATTTTCAGCTGAAACAAACGCAGGCTAAAGAGAAAGTGGAGTAACACCGTTTGTTGTGTGTTTGAAAATAGACAAGTGGCTAAAATTTAAGATATTGTATTTAAGTTTTGCCCCGCTATTATTTATCTATCATTATTTAAATTTTACTTCTTCACTTTTTTATTATTATTATTTTTCCAAAAAATTATGATACAACTACATATCTACACTCCTCACCCAAATCAACAACACCAAAAACTCTTTTGTATTCAACAACACCCATATCTTAAAACTCAAATTTTATCATCCAACAACTCCCAAATCTTAAAACACATATTTTATCATTCAACAATACCCAAATCAAATCATTCTCTTCCCTACTAATTTCAATTTTGTGTTGGATTTAATTGGATGGTGCTAGGTTTTGTGGTGGCTTTTATCAGGTGGTAGACGATGCTAAAGTCGATTGGACGATGGTTGGATGAGAAGAGGAAAGAGACATTAAGAGTGAGACTGGTAGAAATAGTGAAGAAGAGATAGGGAGAGATGTTGAGGGTGAGACAAAGAGAGATGGTGAAGAAGAGAGAGGGAGATTGGGTCCATATGTGAGATAGAAAAAAAAAACAGAATAAAAAATTATGAGATTGAATATTTTATTCTATTTAATTTGTTTAGAGAATTTACAATACTCTTCGCACTAAGAGAGTGACTATAGCAACTCCAAAATTATTTATTTTTCCACATTTTGGAGAGATTGTTTGATTTGATTTTTGTGGGTTTCCTCTCCATTTTGGAGAGGAAAATGGTTTTAAAGAGCTTGTTGGAGATGCTCTTAGATTTATTGTTTAAAGAACCATTTGCTCCAAAAGCACTTTAAGGCGGAGCAAGATACACACTTTTAAAACCAACTAACTTCATCTCATATTGTTGAATCGGGGGGGAGGGGGTTTGCTTGAGGTATTCAGGCCAGCGCGGTCCCATTCTAGCTCTTGGGCTAAAATTGGGCCCTGAGATGTCCGGGTCGAGACTAAAGGCCCAAAAATGGGTACAAGGTCACATAACATGCAGTGAGGCTTAGGCCTGAGGCCTGTGGGGCCTAGGGCCTAGCCCCGTACAATAGCCCCCCCTTGATTCGTGCCTAGCTACCGAGAATGAATCAAGGATAATCAAGTGGTGATAATGATCCCCCGAGAATCTTAATCATTGGTTGTCAAGTGAATCGATTGTCCATCAATACCATCTTAAAAGGAGTGCTGCGCCAGGCTGTCACGCTCAGTAGTAATTATGACCTGACGGTTCGTGAACTGAGCCCACGCGTGTGGGAGTTACCAGGGGGGATTAGAAAGGTTTTCTCGCCTCTTTCTCATTAAATGCTTCTAATCCTATAAATACCTGCTCTTGACTTCCCACTCCACTTTTTACATTCTCTCCTTTCCAGTTTTCTCTCTGCCGAGCACATTCCTTAAGCTTAGTTTTCCTACACGTACACTCTCCAGCCCAGATCATCATTTCTTAGAGCCCACAGTAAGTCCTCTCTACTCTTCCCTTTCCTTTCAATTTTCCTTTACTCTTGTAGTTTAAGAATGGGTTACTCTTACCTTCTTGCTTCTGGAGCTCTTTTGGCTGCTTTTAGAGCAGCCTATGGTGTTCCTGAGGATGTTAATATCACTTATTGTCACGAAGGCGATATCACCCTCCAAAGGTGCGCCGGTCCAAACGTAGCTTTCTTCCCTTTGATGGCCATTCTTGAGGGTGGGGTTAGGTTTCCCATAGACCCCCTCATTGTAGGTACCCTTAGATTCTATGGCTTGTGTCCCGACTAACTGCCCCCTAATTTTTACCGAGTGGTGAGTTGTGTCAGTAGTTTAAACCAAATATTTGGTCTACAATTAAACCACCATGATATTAACTTCATGTATAGTTTGTGCGGTAACATCAAGTTCGACTACTATTTAAAAACTAAGGATATACGGGTACGACTTATATCATGCCTACCCAATTCCAACAGAAACTCAGCGGAAAAATTCATTCGGGTGAGTGGTAACTGGTTTGCCGATGAACTCCTTTGCCCCCTTTTGCCTTGTGATGTTGGTCGGTACCGAGTGCTTTTACTTGTTTTATGGTTAACACTTTTGTTCAGTCTGCTTGCGTATATACTAACCAGTCTTTTTATTGATTTTTTGCAAAGGGAAGACGATTTAAATTGGATCTTAGGGTTGTACATGTGAGGGACCTTAATTTTGTACTTAGGTCGGAGATTTTTGTGCATACAGACGGGTAGCTCCGAGCGTCCCAATACTCGGCTGTGAACCTGTATACTCCACCTGGTAGTCATTTAGCCAGGCCTTGTTGGTGGACAGCCCACTCCTGTCATACATTGACATCCGACATGCCAACTTCCTTTTGCCTTCCCTGACCGTCAGCAAAGCTCGGGACCTCGGCCTCAGATATACCACCACAGAGGATCGTGCACTAGTGAGAGACGAGTCAGCTGAACGCGTATCTTAAAGCCGAAAGGTCCACGTACCTGTTGAAGAGCCGGAAGCTTTAGCCTAGCTAGCTGAGCCAGAGACAGCCGAGGTCGGACTAAACGCCGGAATGGTGACAAGGCGAAAAATAACAGTTGACCGATTCCTGCCCGGCACCCATCTTGCCGCCCAGCCTCAGCAACCTCAAGGCAAGGGCCGCACCTTCCTGCTCCCTCTGCCAGCCGCACCAAAAAGAAGCAGTGCATTGACAATCAACCACCTTGGGTTCCTAGCGATGCCCCTTCTAAGGCCCTTCTGGGAGCCGATGGGTGATTCCTGGCCAACTGCCCAAGTTGGTGCTGAAGTGGCGTCTTCCTCCCGGCCCGAGGTTAATTAGCAGCCCACCTTCAAGCTCGGCGATGGGCCCCTACCTGCAAGTGCCATCATAAGGACTTGGGCCCAAGGCCAAGGGGGGAAGGTGGCCTAGAGTTTGGTGCACGACCTCCTGTTGCCCGAGGACGTCCAGTTTTTCTCGGACAGGGATGAGGATTTGTTAGCACGACGACTGCAGTGGTGGTAATTTTTGTCTCCTTCCCTTTTTTGTTCATTTTAATGCCTGAATAATCCCTTCACCCTTATATTCGTTATGTTTGTGTTACCAGGCCGCATAGCTGACCCACATCTTCGGTGAAAAACTGAAAGAGCTTGCCGAGGATGCTGATCGGGAGAAAGCGCTGAAGGATGTTGCCAACGCCATGGCTAAGGAGAAGGGCAAGGCTGCCAAGGCCGCTGAAAAGAAGGCTCAATCTTTGGAGAGGGCTCGGTTGCTGGCTGAGAGGAAATTGGCCGAGGCAGAGGATAAGCTGGGGGGCGTAGAGCTTAAATTGGCAAAGGCCGCCAGCCTAAATCTAGCCCAAGCTGATGAAATAGTTGACTTGAAGGTGGCCTTTGAAGCTTGTGAGAGTAAATGGTACGACGAGGGCTTTACGGATGCTGAGAACTCCGTGGAGCTTATCGTCCACCAGGCCCGGTTTCATGGGTTTGGGGAGAGGTGGCTAGCAGCTCTTCAAGCAATGGGAGTGCCCGAAGATTCCCCACTGAGGAATCCAGAGCAAATCCCATACCCGACTCCCCCTTCTCCTGTGCAAAGCCAAGTTGATGCTACTAATGAAGAGGATACCCTAAGTATAAGGGAGCTGGTGAGTGCAATTGACGCTCATGTTGATCTAGCGGCTACCAACAACCTCAACATTGCCGAAGATGCTCAAGCCCAGCAGCCAGCAATCGAGGACGTCCTCGGTCAGCTAACTGACGAAGCAGCCTATCTCCCGCATAATGATCCTCCCATTTGATACTTATGTTTTTAACTAGCCTTTATTTATTTTTTTAATCCGTGTTTGCTTTTCTTTTTTATTTGTCTGGTTTGCCCTAAGTCACCAGGTTGTGATGACTGAACAATGAATTAAATTTTATTTTCCTAAGTTTTATTTACCTATAGTCGCCGGGTGTGGTGACAAAACATTGGTTTAATCTTTATTCACTTGCTTTAATCATGTTTTACGAATGTTTGCTATTAAAATATTCTTTCTGTCATGATCTTGCATTTTCTTTCTCTTTTATATATATATATATATATATATATATATATATTCCAAATGACCGAGTAGTTTGATTTCGGTTTGCCTCTAAACGGTGATTGAAACTACTTTCTCATTTATCTTCAAGAGGATAAGTCATATCCGTGCACGTATGATGACCAAGATTAGTCTGGAAGAGGTCGTCTATATCTAGAAAGAATTGGCTCGTCGGTGATAAGAACCAAATTTCACATGTCTAGGCTTATCGAGGAAAATTTAGTGTAGGGTGATCATCTTCCTTGTGATTTGGATTAAATCCAAGAGACTAGCTTTAGTCCTTTGAAATAATTCGATGTATCTCTGTGTGCTTGGTGACAAGAATAGAGTCGAGAAGCTTGTTTCTATTGGAATAACCCGATGTAAGGTTTTTCACCTGTCAGGTGTTGAAGATTGCCCCAAGAACAGGTTCCTGTCATATAAAATTTAAGGTTAAGTTTCCATCTGTCCGGTGATGAAGATCGGCCCGGGATAGGTTTATGTCCTTAGAATAATTTGACATAAGGTTTCCACCTGCCTAGTGATGAAAATCGAACTGAGAGGCAAGTTTCTGTCCTTAGAATATTTTAATGCAAGGTTTCCACCAGCTCAGTGATGAAAATCTAACCGGGGATAGATTTCTGTCCTTAGAATATTTTAATGTCCGGTGATAAAAGTCGAATCGAGAACAGGTTTCTGTTCTTAAAATATTTCAACGCAAGGTTTCCACCTGCTCGGTGATGAAAATTGAACTGAGGATAGGTTTCTGTCCTTAGAATATTTCAACGCAAGGTTTCCACTTGCCCGGTGATGAAAATTGAACCGAGAACAGGTTTCCGTCCTTATTTTATTTTAGTACAAGGTTTCCACCTGCCCGGTGATGAAAATCGAACCGAGGACAGGTTTTTGTCCTTAGAATATTCTGCCTTAGCTCTCTTTGTGTGTGTTGTCTGGGGTTAATGAGTTAAGAACGATGGAACTATAAGTACAAATACACCTGCATGGATAAACATCACTGTTGTATTAATTAATAATATGCACATAACACATTACATTCAATCCGTACCCCCGTGTATTGATAGTCAGTGGTAAAATTTCTTTAGATTGTGGGCATTCCATGGCCCGGGAAGCGGTCTCTCGTCTAGGTCCTTCAAATTGTATACCCTGCGCCTGCAATGGTGGTAACTCTATAAGGCCCTTCCCAGGTTGGGGCTAACTTCCCCGCATTAGCGTCTTGCATATGTCCTATCGCTTTCCGCAACACTAAGTCCCCAGCTCCGAATTCTTGCGTCTTCACATCCCGGTTATATTGCCAGGCGACCTTCTGCTGATACTCGACTAGCCGTATAGTTGCTGACTCTCGGCACTCTTCTAGTAAATCCAGATGCTTCACCATCAGTTCGTTATTCTGGGCAGGGGTAAACCCCGTAGCCCGTGCGCTACATAGGTTTATCTCGGCTGGTATGATGGCCTCCACCCCATATGTTAGGGAGAATGGAGTTTCTCCCATAGACCTTCTAGGGGTTGTTTGGTATGCCTATAGGACATTTGGCAACTCATTAGCCCACTTGCCCTTCGTTCCCTCCAATCTTTTCTTCAATTCGTTCATAATCGTTTTGTTGACATTTTCAGCCTGGCCGTTGCTCTGGGGGTAGGCCGGAATGGAATATTTGTTCTTGATGACAAGATCATCGCAAAACTTGTGGAAAGCATTACTATCGAACTGCAACTCGTTATTAGATATGAGGGAATCCAGCACCCCAAATCTGGTAACTATATTTCTCCACACAAACTTCTTAACATCCACGTCCCGAATATTAGCCAACGCCTCAACTTCCGCCCATTTGGTGAAGTAATCTACAGCTACTAGAACAAACCTCCAATTTCCCGTGGCCCGAGGAAACGGACCGAGAATATCCAACCCCCACTGTGCAAAGGGCTAGGGGTTGCTGACCGGGTTTAGACAACCTGCTGGTTGGTGGATTAGTGGGGTGTGCTTTTGGCACTGTTCACACTTCCGCACATATTCGGCAGCATCCTTCTGCATCTATGGCCACCAGAACTCCTTGGTCATTACTCGGTGTGCCAGTGAACATCCCCCTACATGACCGCCGCACACCCCCTCGTGTAGATCGGCCAAGAGCTTATTAACCTTTTCAGGGTGTAAGCATAAGAGATATGGCCCCCTAAAAGACCTCTAGTATAGTTTATGGTCTAGCGATAACCAATACTGAATAGCAACCCGACGTACCCTGTTGGCCTCTTTTTCATCATTCGAAACTCAGTCTTCGGCTACAAAATCAATGATTGGATCCATCCAACATGGGTCTGACGCTATTACCGTTGAGACTCCTACCGCGACATTGATACTTGGTTCTGCTATGAGCTCCACCTTGATTATCTGAGGTACCTCCTCCGTCATTGATGATGCTAATGTAGCCAAAGAGTCCGCATGTTGATTCTGCCCCTAGGCCACCTAGATCACTTTTGCCTTTATGAACGGTTTTAGACCCCTTAAAACAACCAGATTGGTTAGCCTAGTTAATTAGCCAAGTTGTTACTTAGTCAAATTATGCAATTCTAGGTTAAAACAATCAAACAATCATATCAAGAATATAAAGCAGCGGAATAATAAAAGACACAATGATATGATCACCCAGGAAAACCAAACCGGTAAAAAACCTGGGGAGGATTTTACCCACCGATCCTCAAGGCAAAACTGAATCCACTATGAAAGAATTGAAATTCATACAAAATGACTTACAAGCTCCCCGCTCGACTTCCTAATGCTACCTACCAGTAGAACTTACTGACACGACCACGTGCAAGCTCCGAATCCACGGACTCCTTCTTTCTTGAATTCTTCAATCAGCTACAAGCACCCATGCTTGTTATTCTTTAAGCTCCAATGGCAGCAACCGAGTTGATCATCAAGATGTTGAAGTAATCTCTACCTTGAAAACCTTAAGCTTTGTGTAAAGGAAAGCTCCTCTAGATCTCACAAGAGATTTACACAAAACAACAATGTATGAGCAACAATACAACAGGAGCAACTCCAAAAACGTGGCTAGGGTTTTTCTTTATATACCTAGGGTAAAAACAGAAAACCCAAAACGTTTAATAAGTTAGGGCTGAGTTGGAAATTCTGCAGAAAACGCATCTAACCCAAGATTCGATCGATCGAGTCTATCCTTCGATCGATCGAGCCAGGCCGAAATGCCCCAATGCATCTGCAGCCACTCGATTCCAACTTTACAATAATTAATCAACTTTGAGCAAGCCTAAACAAGACTAAACATATTACACATTAGAGTTCTAAATACATAAATTCCTAAATCTTTAGAACCTAACACTTTAGAAACTAATTCATAACCTACCTCACCATTCGCAAGTACTCCTTTATCCGAGAATCTTGGGCTTCAAAACTACCCTACACCTGACTAACCACCAATTGAGAATTCGAGTAAATCTTCACTACCTGTGCACTCAAATCCAGAATGGCTCTCAATTCGGCAAGCAAGGTTTCATACTCAACTTTGTTGTTGGAAGCCCTAAAACCTAACTTGAAAGAATGTTCCAACCTTATCCCTTCTAGAGTGATGATAACAATCTCGGCCCCAGCCCCCATTGCACTGGAAGCGCCGTCCACAAATACCTTCCATATTTGGATACCCACATGACAAACCACTTCGGCGTCTCTCCTCGGGGAAAATTTCGCCACAAAATCAGCGAAAACCTGGCCCTTAACTGAACTCCTTGGTCTATACCTAATGTCAAAAGAACCAAGTCGAGTCCCCCATTTAGCTATTTGGCCCTTGAAATAGCACATAGACGGTGTGGGCTTGGAAATAATGGGGTAGCTTCCGTGTAGCATGCACAAGGGCTAACACCAGCTTCTCCAGTGGTAAGTAACTCGTCTTAGCGTCGACTAGGGTCTTGCTGACGTAGTATACTGGCTGTTGTACTCCTTGGTCTCTTAGGAGCACGGCACTTACGGCATGCTCGGATACTGAGAGATACATGAATAAATCCTCTTCGGGTTTTGAGGTTGTCAACATAGGTGCCCGCACCAAATATTCTTTCAGCTTCTGAAAGGCTCTTTCACACTCCTCACTCCATTGGAATCCCTTCCACTTCTTTAAAAGCTGGTCAAATGGTCAGCAGCGGTTGGCGAACTTGGAAATGAACCGATTAAGGGCAGCCAACATGCCGGTCAGTACTTGGACTTCCTTTGGATTGCTCGACGGTTTAAGGCATTTTACTACTTCAATCTGGTCAGGGTTGACTTCTATTCCATAGTTAATGATCAAATATCCTAGGAACTTGCCAGCCCCCACTCCGAAAGCACACTTATCAGCATTGAGATGCAGCCTGTGCTGTCAAAGTACCTCAAACACCCCTTTAAGATCATGAATGTGCTGCATTTTCTGTTTGCTTTTCACCACCATGTCATCAATGTACACCTTAACTGTACACCCAATCTTGTCCCTGAACATTCTCGTCATCATCTGTTGATATGTGGCCCCAGCGTTCTTTAACCCGAACGGCATCACGTTATAGTGATAGTTAGCATCAGGGGTTATAAATATTGTCTTCTCTTGGTCCTTGGCAGCCAAGGCAATTTGATGATAACCCTGAAAAGCGTCCAGAAAGCTTATCCTTGGGTGCCCATAGGTGGCATCTACCAGCTGATCAATCTTTGACATCGGGAACAGATCCTTTGGACATGCTCGGTTTAGGTTAGTAAAGTCAATGCAGACCCTCCATTTACCGTTCTTCTTTTTTACCACCACGATATTCGCGAGCCACTCTGGGAAGAAAATCTCTTTTATAGCCCCGACTTCCTTCAACCTCTTCACCTTTTTCCCGACAGCATTGACGTGTTCTTTAGCCGATCTCCTTGGCTTATGCTTCTTGGGAGGGTACAAGGGATCCACGTTGAGCTTATGAACTATGAACTCAAGGTCCACCCCGACTACCTCATACGGGCTCCAAGCGAACATGTCTACATTATGTACAAGAAATAGCAACATTTCTACCCTCTTGTCGTCATCCGGCAATATCTTCACTCTTACCAGGTCCTCAGCACAGCTGGTCCTCGCTTCCTCTTGAGGTTCCTATAATTGCTACAAGGGAGTCTCCTCGGCTAACTCCTTTTGCTTGATTCCTCGATCAACTATGGCCACCAAGCACTGCCTGGCCACTTGTTGACTGCCCCTTACTACGGTAATTTCCTGCGCAGTGCGAAACTTGACCTTTACATGCAGGGTAGACGGTATAACCCCTATGGCATGAATCCATGGCCTTCCAAGGATCGTAGTGTACGAGGAGAAAGAAGCGACCACTATGAACGTTACGATCACTTCCTTACCTTACATATTCACGGGAAGTGAGATCTGCCCTTTTGGGATCACCATCAGATCTTCCTTCTTCAAGCCAAGCCCCCTGTACAGATCCGGATACATCACCTCAGCTGACTCCTTTTGCTTGATTCCTCGGTCAACTGCGGCCACCAAGCACTGTCTAGCCATTTGTTGACTGCCTCTTACTATGGTAATTTCTTGCTCAGTGCAGAACTTGACCTTTACATGCAAGGTAGACGGTACAACCCTCATAGCATGAATCCATGGCCTTCCAAGGATTGCAGTGTACGGGGAGGAAGAAGCGACCACTATGAACGTTACGATCACCTCCTTACCTTACATATTCACGGGAAGCAAGATCTGTCCTTTTGGGATCACCATCAGATCTTCCTTCTTCAAGCCAAGCCTCTTGTACAAGTCAGGATACATCACCTCAGCTCCACTTCCCTGATCTATCATTACTTTCTTTACTATGAAACCATTTATCTGAGCTGTAACCACTAAAGCATCATCGTGTGGTTGAATCGTGCCCTCTAGATCATCGTCATTAAAGGCGATGGGCTCCTGAGTATACTTCAACTTCTTCTCGGAGGGTTGATCGCCCGTGCAACTTTCCGCCGGTACCATGTCCAGTACCCCCCCTTCTGCTGGACACTTAAGTGCCTTTTGGAGTTGTGTGGATGACTTCTATCACTCCTAGTAGGGGCGGGAACGGATTTCCACGAGGCTGGGAGCCCTGCCCGGCTTCCTGATTCTTGGGGTCCACCACGAATTCCTTCAAGTATCCCGCTTTTACCAACTGCTCTAGATGATCTTTTAACACCCTGCATTGTTCGGTGGTATGCCCCTTGTCTTTATGGTAAGTGCAATATGTGTTCTGTTTCTCTTGGACGGGTCTCCCCCCATCTTGTTTGGCCACCGAAAGTATGACTCATTCTTAATCTGATCAATGATCCTATGCATCGGCTCCTTGAATGTCACATTCACCTCCCCCATTTGTGCTCCCGGCCCTTGGATCCGCAAATCTTTTCGATTCCTTGCCTGAAAACCGATATGTCGAGGATTATTTATGACCAGGGCCTTACCTTTACTTTGCAACCAGTCATCCTCTAACTGTTTATATTCTTCAATACGCCTTATCAACTGCCTCATATCCTTGGAAGGCCTCCTTGTCAATGAATCTCGCAACTCGAAATCCTCAGGCAATCCCATCCGAAAGGTACTCACTGCAATTTTCTTATTGCCTCCGCCAATCTCATTGTACAACTCCCAGTACTGGTTAGCGTAGCTGTAAAGGGTTTCGCCGGCCCCCATTTTCATTGATAGTAGGGCATCAACAGGCTGTGGAACTCGGCAGCAGGTCATGAACCGGACACCAAACTCTTGAATTAATTTAGAAAAATTGTGGATTGAACCTTTCCTTAGCCCATTGAACCCTCTCAAAGCAGTGGGGCCGAGGCTTGAGGAAAACATTTTACACATCAGTTCATCGTTATGAGTGTGCAAAGACATCATTTGAATATAATGGCTTACATGTTCTACTGGGTCCATCTTTCCATTATAAGAATTGAACGGTGACCTTGTAAATCTGCTCGGCGTTGGTGCCCTTACAATGTCCCTCGAGAATGGCGATCCGGTAGCTTGGCGTAATGCGCGGCTCATAGCATCCATGGCCGCATTTTGGGGTCGACTCTCTTCTAGGTAAATTGAATCCCGGTCTGCATATTCCTATGAATGATCCCAGTGCCGATGAGACCCGAATTGATGGGAACTTGCCCCACGGTGATCCCCCACACTAACTGACCTCTCTCCTTGCTCCCCGTGGTCCCTTCTCTGATGCCTACCTCTCGCTTACAACTCCAAATCCCTTTCCGACCTATGAAGACGTTCAAGTTCCTCGTCCCTTTGGTCGAGCTCTTCATCCCTTCTGTTGAAGCGATTGTGCCCTGATGCACCGGACATTGTCCAATATGTTTGAAATGACCCTTCTCTTAGGCTGGACTGCCCTTCCTCATACTCTCTATCTTCGCATCTCTTCTGCCTTCTTTCCTACCATTTGGATCCCCGAGAAGATCCCCTAGAGCTACTTTTAGCATAGCTCCCAGATTGTCCTACAGACATTTTCACGTGTGCGCCCTAGCAAAACCACAGCTTCATAGGAGATTCCCATAGACGGCACCAATTGTGCATACCCAAAATATAGCTATTGGGCTCACAATCTATTTGTATTGTGGGCTTTGGGTTCCCTACTGAGGGTGGTCC
>CM032325.1:17730278-17772990 GCA_019022515.1 Quercus aquifolioides | reverse complement strand
ACAATCATATCACACCGATACTACAATGATACTACAAAACTACAAGCATACCATATAACACTGCAACTACCATATACAAGATAATATTGCAAAATCATCCCTAACAAGTACCTTCCCCATGCCATTGCACCAGAACCTGAGTAATAGTCCTGCTTCTCAATTGATGAGTCCTGACTTGCAAAACAGCAGCAGGTTTTGGACTAAGGATACCCTCTGAATCCACAGATGGTAATGTAGGAATAGAAGCCACATGCTTGCCCAACTTCCCCTTAAGACAGGAAACATGGAATGCAAGATGAATTCTAGAATCTGGTGGCAAATCTAACTTGTAAGACACCTTACCAACCTTATGTAAAATTTGAAAAGGCCCATAATATCTAGGTGACAATTTACCCAAATGTTTCTGCCTCATGGATTTTTGTTTATAAGGCAGCAATCTGAGATAAACCCAATCCCCTTCAATAAACTCCCTCTCAGTTCTATGCTTATCAGCATTTAAATTCATCCTCTCCTAGGATGCCACTAAGTTCTGCTTCAATAGGGCTATGAGCTGTTGTCTAGTTCTCAATTGCACATCCACACTGTCAACCTTAGTTGTTCCTGGAATGTAATCTAATAGCCTGGGAGGAGGATAACCAAATAAACTTTATTTTTTTCTCACATTTGACAATTCCATTCTCATATTGTACAGTTTCAATATCACATGTGACAATATTCTTGCTACATTTGGTGGTTCCTTTATTTATTTATTTTTCACATTTGATGGTTCTATCCTCACATTGTGCACTACCAACATCACTTATGACAGTACTTTTGTTACATTTGGTGGTACCATTATTTTTTTCTCACATTTGACAGTTCTATCATCACATTAGGCAATATCAATACCACATCTGACTATACTTTTGTCACATTCGGTGGTATTCTCATTTTTTTCTTACATTTGAAAATTTCATCGTCACATTAGGCAGTACCAACATGACATCTGACCATACTTTTGTCACAATCTATGGCACAATTATTTTATTTTATTTTTTTCACATTTGATAGTTCCATTGTCACATTGGGCAGTACCAACATCACACGTGACCTTACTTTCGATGCATTCAATGGTTCCCTTTTTTTTTTTTTTTTTTTTCCTCACATTTGATGATTCCATTGTTACATTAGGCAGCACTAACATTACATGTGACCATACTTTTATCACATTCAATAGTTTCCTTATTTTTTTCTCACATTTAATGGTTCTATTTTTACATTAGGTGAACCAAAATTCAGCCAATGGTAACCAATCCACCCAAGAATGTGGTATGTCAACTGCAAATGCTCTTAAGTAGTGTTCTAAGCTCTTGTTAACCACCTCAGTTTGACCATTTGATTGGGGTGGTAAGCTAATGACATAGCTAGCTGAACCCCCTACAATCTCATCAACTCCTGCTAGAAATGAGAAGTAAACATAGGGTCTATATCACTCACTATTGAAGTTGGCATGCCATGCAACTTGACCACATGCTGCAGATAGAGATTGGCCACCTTAGCAGCTGTATAAGGATGAGATAATGGTATAAAGTGAACAAACTTGGTAAGCCTATCTACTACTACCAAAACCACCTCTTTGGACTAGGATTTGGGAAGGCCTTCAACAAAATCCATGCTCACATCAAGCTAAAGTTTGTCAGGTATAGGTTATGGTTGCAACAGGCCAGTTGCATTGCAAGTCTTAGACTTGAGTCTTTAGCATGTATAACACTCCTTGACATGCTTCTTCACATCCTCCCTCAAACCAGGCCAATAAAAATCTCTCCTCACCCTATGTAATGTCTTCGGGAACCCTAAATGACCTTCGAAGGGACTGTCATGGACTTGTTGCAAGACAACAGCTTTCAAAGCATCACAAGTCCCTAGATAAATCTTCCTTTAATTTGTATAAAGGTAGTCCATTCTGCACAGAATACCCCTTTGGAACCTCCTTTCCCAACTGAGAAGCTTGGAAAATACCCTGCACCTACTGATTAGTAGCATAACTAGCTTTAAAATCAGTCAACCAAGCTGGGGATGGAAATGAAACCATGCATAAGACCCCATCAAGAGAATCTGATGCACCCCTAGAAGTACAATCTTCAATGTCAACCTTCCTAGACAAAGCATCAGCTACTAAATTATCTCTGCCCTTCTTGTACTCAACTACAAAAGCATACCCCAACAACTTAGCAAATCACTTCTGCTGAGCTGGGGTTCCAATTTTCTGCTCCAACAAGTACTTCAAACTCTGCTGATCAGTCTTGATAGTGAAGGGTCTGCCCACCAAGTAAGCCATCCACCTCTTGACAGCAATGACTAATGCCAGCAATTCCTTTTCATAGGTAGACAATGGCTAATTCTTACCCTTAAAGGCCTAACTGTGATAGGCTATAAGCCTGCCGTGCTGCATTAGAACTGCATCTATTCCTCTCCCTGAAGTGTCACACTCCACCACAAATGGTTGGTCAAAATTTGGCAATGCCAACATAAGTGGGTGAACCATAGCATCTTTAAGCTTTTGAAAAGCCAATTCAACCTTCTTAGACCAACAAAATGAATTTTTTTTTTTTAATAAAGATGGCAAGGGGGCTACAATTTGGCCATACCCCTTAACAAACTTCCTGTAGTAACTAGTAAGACCCAAGAACCCTCTTAAAGACTTAATATCCTTAGGAATAGGCCATTGCTGCATGGCAGCAACCTTTTTAGGATCAGTATGTACACCTTCAGCAGTAATGTCATGACCCAAATACTCTACTTCCTTACAAGCAAATATACACTTTGATCTTTTAGCATACAATTTATTAGTAGCTAAGATCTCTAAAACACTTCTAAGGTGGTTAACATGATTGATCAAGGATTTGCTATAAACCAATATGTCATCAAAGAAGAAGGGGCTGCTACTGTTCCTGATTGACCCCACAGACAATAACTCCTTCACAATCTTCTCAATCTCATTCTTTAGGTAAAAAGGATATCTATAGGGTCTTTGGCACACAGGCAGAGCTCCTTCCTTAAGAACAATGGAATGTTCATGACCCCTAAGAGGAGGTAACCCTTTAGGAGTCTAAAAAACATGCCCAAACTCCAGTAATAATGAATCCACTTCAGTAGGAATCTTAGCTTCTGGTGCATCTGCTTCTACACTAGCAATTTGCAGCAACAAACTTTTCTTCATAGGAACTTTAAAAAATTGACTATGTGAGAGTGCTTTTTCTTCAGCACTATGGCCCAAGGATCCTGGGCCGTGTGAGATGTTTTTTGGTGGACTGGGATTGATTCCCCGCAGCTAAAGGGGCTGTTTTAAGAATCGATTGGTGCACAGAACACACTTCCTACAATAAAAAAAGGCTAACAAAAAAGCATATTCGTATTGAATGACAATTTAACAGTAAGGAAATGCACAATAAATGAAATATAATGTAAAGAACACTTTGGGGATCCTCTGATTAGTGGGGTGTATTTCATTAGTTTCCATTAATTGTGATTACAATTGCTCACTAGGACATGATGCAAGGTTCAACTGGGTTCAGAAGTCACAGACTTTGATAGCCATTCAAGCTTCAAAGACTTGCAAAGTTTGAACTTGTTGAATCCGAGCGTGTACTATAGTGGCTATCTCTGGGATACCGGGAACAAATTCCCCTGTTTTCTCTTAAGTTTACAGAGCCTCTTTTTTACAATTTTTATGAGACTTCAGGAAAGCACTTGTGAATGCCTTAAAATGCTCTAAACGTAAATGAATTCTCTATTCTTTCTCTGAATTCGGATCCCCTTGTAGCATGGATCCCTCCCTCCTTTTATAGCACAGTTTCGAGCTCCCGGGGTACTGATGATTTCTCCCTTTTGCCCCTTAAAGTCTGTCCCGTGCCTGATTGTGTCAGGATCATGTCGTTTCATTTTATTCATAGTTTCTTTCTTTTTGTTGCGACCAGATGAAAGTCTCCCGGCTAGCTTCCTATTTCCAGATTTTCCCGTTGGCTGACCTGAGGCTTTTTGGCTTTTGCTCCAATTTTTCCCAGTCGTACTCTTCCTTGTCTTTTTCTCCAAATGGTTGGAACCAAGCTCCTGCGTTTTGCCTTGTACTTCCACTGCGTGTCTGGGTTATAAGGCTCGCATGCCTTTTGTCTTCTTTCTCTTCTTCAAATCTGTTTTATTTTCACTTCGTGCGTCCAGGGATCCTCTGCCTCTGGGGAGCTTCTGGACGTCCTAACCCAATTCTGCTTTCTGGGCCTTTTTTTTTTTTTTTTTTTTTTGGCTTGCTGACTTTATCTGTTTTCTTGGGCCTCTTTTCGTGGACCTCCAGATCAGATTCTTCTGGGCTTTTTCCCTTTTTTTTATCTTTTCTTCTTTCTTTTCTTTATTGTGAGAGCCCACCCTTTATTACTTCTCTCTTTTTTTGTTGTGAAATGGGCCCAATTTCTTTTCCATCTCTTTGGGCCTATTTGTGGCTATTTAATTATTTTGAACCTCAACAGACTACAATCCGTAAAAGAGGATCCTGAAGATGGATTCAAGCCTTACAGCAAGACATGCTGGTTCCCATAGCAAAAACACATGGTTAAAAGCTTAAAGTTCCATTGTATCTCTCCCAAAGTACTTAACCACTAAGTGCCCAACACTGCATCACAACCCCCAATGCTAAAACATGGAATTGAATGCAAAACTCCACTCCTTGAATGCTCACAGGCACAGTATTACAAAAACCTTGAGTCTTCACAATAGAACCATTAGCCACTTTAACTTCCAAGACCTTAAAGACATCAACCCTTAACTATAAACCAGTAACTAAGGATGCATCCACAAAATTATGAGTACTGCCTATATCTATCAGAATCACTAACCTACTTCCGTTAACCTTACCCTTAACCCTCATAATACCAAGTGTAGGGGTTCTTGTAAGAGCATACAAAGTGATCTCAACCTCCTCTTTGTTGAGGTTCAAAAATTAATCACAGCCCAAGGCCCAAAGAAACAACACATTGGGCTAACTTCATGGGCAATATAGCTAGAGAAATAAAAAAAGCTGGGCTCACGCAATGAAGAAAAGAGGAAAAGAAAGAAGAAAAAGGTGGAAAGTCCAAAGAAATGGGATCCAAAGACCCATGAAGGAACAAGCTTTAAAATCCATAAAACAAAGGAAAAGCCCAGACAGCCAAGATCAGAAGCCCAATAGGAAGAACTGGGCTGGGATCCCGGAAGAGTACCAGAGCCCGGGGATCCCTGGGACGCACAACACGCTTTAAGTAAGAATTGAAACGATTCAAAAAGTGAAAAGGACGAAGGACAAACGAGTCTCAAACACCCAGCCATGCAATGAGGGATCAGAAAGTACAAAGCAAAAATTCATGAACAAAGGAGCTGTACCCCAAGAAACCAAGAATGAGGAAACCATAAGTAGAAGTAGCTGGTAGGGAGCTTTCAACCCAGCAGTAAAGAGGTTTCGACTGTTTGGGAAAAATGACAAGGATGGAGGGCAAACAAAAGCTGGAAAAGTGAAGAAGGCCAAATAGCTAAGATCAGCAACCGGAATGGATCTTGGAATAGAAAGTTAGCTAGGGGCTTTTAGCTTGGTCGAACCAAAAGGAAGAAATTATGAGAAAGAAGGAAAGGACCAACCCTTGGGTAACTGACACAGCACAAACTCTGAGGGGCAAAAAAGAGAATTCGCTGGTACCCCGGAGCCCTATAATTGCACTATAAAAGGAAGAGAAAACCCATGCTAAAGGGGCATTCATGATTCATGCATTGATTGATCATCCGTTTTGATTTAAGAAAAAGATATCATAATAGAACCGTGGAGAGGAAATAGAGGATCGTCCCCCGGTATCCCCGAAATAGCCACTATAGCACAATACTTGGATTCGAAAGTATTCAAATTTTGCAAGTCTTAGAGGCTTGAATAGCCATCAAAGTCTGCAATTTTTGAGTTAATTTGAACCTTGTATCATGTCTTAGTGAGCACACTATAAAGATAATCAAAGAAAATTAATAAAATGCTTCTCATTAATCCGAGGATCCCTAACCCCTGTTTTACTGTATTTTCTATTATTACGCATTTCTTTACTGTTTGAGCTGTCATTCAATACAAATATTTTCGCTTGTTAGTTTATTTGTGTTGTAGGAAGCTTGCTTTGTGCACCACTTGGTTCTTAAACAGCCTTTTAGCTGCGGTGAACCAAGCCCAGTCCACCAAGAACAATTATTTGGCTCAGGATCTTTGGGCCACTGTGCTAAGAAAAAAAGGCACTCTCACATTTTGGCGACTCCGCTGGGGACTGGGTAAAGAAAAGGGAAGAAACAATCCCTTCGCAGAGCATGCCTCCAAGACCAAGGAACAGCAAAGGTGCAAATGTGCCACCCGCGGCCTCTGAGCCCGTCGGAGAAAATGAAGTGGCCTCCAGACAAAGAGGCGAGGTGCCCCTGACAGAGCAAGAGGTCGTGTCAGAGCAAAGGAACGCAAGGCAGGAGCCAGACCCTATGGCTCGAATGATTGCAATGCAGAAGGATTTGCAGCAAGAGGTCCGTCTTCTCAAAGAAGGCAAGACGCAAGAAGTTAGGGACAATGCCCCCCTTGTGGGCAACCAAGATAGGACCCAGCTAGAGGAAGGGTCAGCAGTGGAAGGAGGAGCCAACCCCCACTACCTAACACTGGTAGATGTCAGTGCCCTCCTAGACCAAGAAAAGGAAAAACTTTTGGGGATCCCTAAACAATTTTCTCGAGATCCCCCATTCCCACCAGAACTCCTTGGCAAGCCATACCCCAAAGGATATGAACCCCCAAAGTTCCATCCTTTTGATGGAAGAAATGGGAGCGCCGTGGAACACGTGAGTAGGTTTATTCATACCATGGGCCCCTACGCAGGAGATCGAGAGCTGTGTTTAAGAGAGTTTGCTAAATCCTTAGTGGATAGAGCATACACTTGGTACACTACGCTGAGACTCGGGTCCATTAAAACCTGGGACGAAATGATGGAAAGGTTCTGTGCAAAATACTACCCTAGAGAGGACAAGGTCACTTTCCAAAGCCTTCAGATGGTAAGACAGAGGCCTGGAGAGGATCCCGTCCAGTTCATTAAAAGGTTTGAAGATGTGTCTCTAGATTGTTATGGGGACCATAAAGAAAAAGAACTCGTAGAAACATGCATATCAAACATGCTTTTCGATTACAGACTCAACCTCGAAAATCTATGCATCACACAGTTCGCTGACCTGTTACAGAGAACTAGAAGGACAGAACAAACTATGAGGACAAAAAGGACGCCAGCATCCCAAGCCATGACAGCGTCAGTAGGAGAGAAAAGGAAAAGGCCTGACGGAAAGGTGTTCGAGGAACCACCAGTGATCCCATGTACCACAGAAGAGTTAAACCACGTCCTGGACGAATGGATCGGGGATGGAGTGGTTAGGCCATTCACCGTGTCCAGGCCACCAACGGAGGAAGAAAGGAAAAATCCTTTGTTTTGCAGGATTCATAATTATGTCAAGCATTCCACAAAGGATTGCAGGACCCTCCGTAGGCTCTTTCACAAGAAGCTAAGAGAAGGAACCCTGGAGCTCACTCAGAAGGAGCCAGAAGTACAAAGGAACCCCTTGCCCAATCACAAAGGGAAGTGGGTGGTGGCTGTAGTAATCCATGGGAACCCAGCAGAAGCTGAAGAATCAGAAGGATCCTTCCACCCGAGCATAGTCAGGACCCTACAGAAGAATCCCAAGTTCAGATCATTATTCAACCAGCTGGGATTTGGACCAGAAGCGAGAAGGGTGGCCACAAAGTCTCTCATGACTATAGCAGTAGATTCAGGAATGAAATGTTTTATGGCAGAATCACATGCTAGCCGAGCTTTCTTGGAGATAACCAACGCCATAACTTTCACTGATGAGGACATGGAGGTTGAGCACCCAAACCACCGTAGACCCCTTTATCTAATGGCCACCATAAATGGTGTCCAAATCAGAAGAGCACTAGTAGACACAGGGGCATCGCTCAATCTCATAGCCCTGAGCACCCTGGAAGCCGTGGGCCTAGCTGGAAGGAGGATCCTGGGGGCTCCTATGGAGATAACCGGATTTGGAGGATCAGCAAAATCAACTAAGGGATATGTACAGCTGGCCCTAAGAGTGGGGCCGATAGTAGCCTTGACTAGATTTCATGTAATCAACTCAAAGGTATCTTACCATGTACTGCTGAGTCGGCCATGGCTCCATAAGCACCACCTTATACCATCCACGTACCATCAGTGTGTTAAAGGGAGATTGAATGGGAGGCCTGTAAGGATCCCTGCCAACCATAACCCTTTTAGTCAAGGAGAAGTAAACTTTGTGGAAACGATGTTCAATGATGAGTTAGAACAGGACAATGAGAGTCTCATGTTAGGGACACCAGGAGCACCTATCTTGGAAAAGGAAGAAGGAGGAGGTACCCATGACTTAAGAGACCTCCTAAAAAGAAAAAGGCAAAAAAGGGAGCCCAGCACCTCAGGATCCCGGGAATGTGTAGTAGTACGGGAACCTAGGGGAAGATTGATTTACAGCTTATGAATGTACGCAGGGCCTGAATGCATCGTGCAGGAGGGTCCCGGACCACCAGAATGTATGGTAGCTCAAGAGGAAGTCCCGGAGGAACCAGTTAAAGAGACACAAATCCAGCCTGAGGAAGAATTGGAGGAAATAAACTTGGGGGCTGGGCTGGGATCCCAGAAGCCTGTTTTCATCAGTGGTCAGTTGGCAGCACAAGAAAAGGAGCCACTGGTGGCCTTGCTCAAAGAATACATGGATGTGTTTGCATGGACCTATGACGAGATGCCTGGTCTGGATCCTGGACTGGTGGTCCATGCTCTCAACGTGGACCCAGGAGTCAAACCAGTAATCCAACCAGTCAGGGTTTTTCACACTGATGTAAAAACTCAGATAACCCAAGAAGTCAAGAAACTACTAGCAGCTGGTTTTATCAAGCCCATTCAGCATCCCAAATGGCTCTCCAACATAGTATCTGTGAAGAAAAAGAACGGCCAGATTCGTTGCTGTGTGGACTTCCGCAACTTGAACAAGGCATGTCCAAAAGATGAGTTCCCTCTACCTAATATTGATCTCCTTGTGGATTTAGCTGCGGGAAGTTCTATGTTTTCATTCATGAATGGATATAGTGGGTGCAACCAGATTCGTATGGCTGCCAAAGATGCCAAAAAGACAGCATTCAGGACCCCAATTAGGAATTTTTATTACACTGTGATGCCCTTTAGCCTCAAAAATGCAGGGGCTACGTACCAACGAACCATGATGGCCATCTTCCATGACATGATGCATAAGGAGATGGAAGACTATGTGGATGACATTGTGGTCAAATCAAAAACTAGGACAGGACACCTTCAGGTACTTGAACAAGTTTTTAAAAGATGCAGAGAATACAAACTACGCATGAACCCCGTGAAATGTGCCTTTGGAGTATCTGCGGGAAAGTTCCTCGAGTTCCTGGTACATCATAAAGGCATAAGTGTAGATCCAACCAAAGCTGCAGCCATTGCAATAATGAAAAGACCAACAATAGTAAGGGAGCTCAAAGGCTTCCTAAGAAGGGTCTCCTATATTAGGAGATTTGTGCCAGGGCTGGCTTCAGTCACAAGTGGCTTATCCAAACTGTTAAAAAAAGGAGTCGAGTTCACCTGGGGAACGGAGCAATAGGAAGCCTTCCAAAGGATTCAGCAGATTATGAATCATTTACCTACTCTCCATGCACCAGTACGTGGGCGACCCCTGTCGTTGTACTTAGAATCAAATGCCCAAGCAATAAGAGCCATGCTGGCACAAGAAGATGATGATGGGAACGAGCAGCCTGTTTATTATGTAAGTAGGACGCTCAAGGATGCCGAGACCAGGTATCCCAGGATAGAGAAAACCTGCCTAGTGGTTATTTACGCATCCCAGAGATTGAAGAGGTATTTCTTAGCTCACCAGATCCTTTTGGTAACTAAGTCACACCCCATAAAAGCACTCCTGCATCAGCCCCTCCTAACAAGAAGAATAGCACAGTGGCTGGTCTTGCTCTCTCAATATGACATAGGCCTCAGGACCCCCAAGGCTGTCAAAAGTCAAGCCATAACGGACCTCCTAGCACAGTTCCCAGGAAAGGAAGAAAGCTCACTAAGTGAAGAGATCCAGGGTGAGGTAGCAGTGGTGGGGACCCCAGGAAAGAAATGGACAATGAGATTCGACGGGTCAGCCACAACGACCTCAAATGGAGTGGGAGTTGTACTAAGCTGTGAAGACGGGGACACTATACCCTTATCTTTCAAGCTTAGGTTCTCCTGTTCTAATAATGCAGCTGAATATGAGGCATACTTGACCGGGTTAACTATAGCACTCAGTATAGGGGTAAAACATATGAGAGTACTAGGAGACTCCAATCTCGTAGTTTCCCAGGTGAAAGGTGACTTTGCACTAAGGGAACAAAGTCTAGCAGCCTACAGGACTTGGGCGCAAAGGCTGGAGCAGGAATTCTAGACCTTTAGCATAGAGTACATGCAGAGAAGCGAAAACAGGTTTGCTGATGCGCTGGCCACCCTGGGATCTCAAGTGCCATTCAAAGGAAGGGACACGCTGGTCAGGATAGGAAGGCAGAAACATTCTATCTTAAAAATCCTCCAAAAGATATCCCCGGGAGAATCCAAACAATGGGATTGGAGGAGCGAAGTGAAAGAAAAAATGAAAGAAACAGGATCTGAGGGAAGTGTCAAAGAATTGAAGGACTACACTTTAATAGAAGGAGAACTATACAGGAGATTGCCTGGGGGGATCCTATCCAGATGTATTAACGAGAAGGAAGGAAAATTAAGATTGGAAGAGTTACATACCCAAGTCTGTGGGACCTCAGAAAAGATCAGCCTATATAGAAGAATGCAATGCATGGGATACTACTGGCCTAATATGAACAAAGAGGCAGCAACTATACAGGAAAAATGTCAAGAATGTCAATTCTCGGTGGACAAGGAAGAGAGCTACACTGTATTTATTACAGAAGATTGGAGGACTCCCTTCATGGAATACTTGGCTCAAAGGATCCTACCAACTGACAAAACATTAGCCCACCAGCTCAAGAAACTCGCAGTCAGATATTTCTTGCAGAACGGGATCCTATTCAAAAAAAGGATACAGTGGGGATCCCTAAGATGCCTGGGGCCAAGGGAAGCCAAGGAAGTAGTCAGGGAAGTCAATTCTGGTGATTGTGGAAGTCACTCAGGAAAAAGGAGGCTCTATAAACAGTTACTACTGTTGGGGTACTACTGGGCAATAATGAAAAGGGACTCTGAGGAGTTAGTCAAACTTGCCATGTCTGTCAAGTCCCTTAGAGATGCAAATCCATACTCACCCAAATATGTTGCAGGATATGACGCCTTTCCATACTTGGGGACTTGATCTCATAGAGCCTATAAACCCCCCATCCAATGGTTACATATGGATCTTGGCAGCTACCGAGTACTTTACAAAATGGGTAGAGACTATCCCTTTGAAAAATGTCATTGGAGCAGCTGTAGCAAACTTCATTCGAGAGCATATCATTACAAGGTTTGGGATCCCCAGGAGGTTGATCAGTGACAACAGGACCCCATTCATAAGCAAAGACATGAAGGGGTTAACTGAGGCATATTACATCAAGCATGGAAGATCTACACCATACTACCCACAAGGAAATGGCCAGACAAAGGCCACTAATAGGGTGATATTGAAGATCCTTAAGAAAATGAAGCAAAAGTATGGAGGGAAGTGGAGTGACCACTTGGCGGATGTATTTTGGGCATGCAGGAGCTCTGTAAAGATAGCCATAGGATTCTCACCATTCTCCTTAGTCTATGGAACAGAAGCTATCAGTCCAGTGGAATTAGTAGTTCCTACACCAAGAGTAGTACTTGAAGAAAGCCAAGAAGACACCGGGAGCACAAACAATGAAAGGAGATTAGCAGACCTTGAAAGGGTAGAGGAAGAAAGAGAACTAGCCAGGAGAAGAAGCCAGAGGTACCAGAAAAGAATGACTAGAGCATATGCACAAGCAGTACGCCCAAGAGTTTTCACTAAAGGACAGTTAGTACTAAGGACAGCAGAACATGTAAGGAGGAACCTACCAGGACCCTCCAAATTCACCCCAAAATGGGAGGGACCCTACATCATCAGAGAGGCTCATGATAGTGGGTATTACTACCTTACAAAGAAAGATGGGACAGTCCTAACAGAGCCCATAAATGAGAAGTGGCTAAAACAGTACTATGCATACGAGAGGAGAGGTCTTAGTACACCGAGATCCTTTTTGCCAACTCTCCAACCTGCTAAGTGTTTTTTTTTCAACATTCTCTTTTTCTTTTTTATTATGAATTATCACTTAAGTAATTTTGTTTAGGAACCCATGGTAGAAGGACACTTTGTGATCTTTACTATCTTTGCTTACTTTGCTGTGTTCCTTGAATGATGATTGTGTTTTAATTCAATGAAATCTCTCTTTATTTCTCCTCAGCTATTAAATCCTAAGTATTGCAAAGTCCTAACACGGGCGGAATCAGGGGAGGATACCTAGGCAGAAAAAAAATGCTTGATACATGTTCCAGGACCCATCTCACAGTTGGTTTCAAACAGCTAGTTTCAAATACATGATCTAGGATCCCGGGAAAATGCTCAGATACCTAGCCCAGTACTTGACAAAAAAAAAAAGAGAATTGCCAAGTTCATGAACTGGGACAAAAAAGGGAAAAGAGAAATCCCCTAGTGTACCAAGTTCAGTACTTGCGCAACAAAAAAGGGGTACCTGGTCTGGAACCTACTGCAAAACTTGTGGGAATCATGGCCCAGGACTCGGTACCAAAGAAAGAAAGACGATGTAAAAAAAAAGAAGAAGATCCACATACCACTAGGAAAGATTAGAAACAATCTTGAAACACAAATACTTAGAAGCAGTCTCAAAGCACAAATACATATCTAAAAAAAAAAAAAAGCCAGAAGTAATGTTCAAACAAAAAGATAGAAACTTATATAACCCCAAATTGTTCATACACATCTAAACCAGCTAAAAAAAAAAAAGAAAGGGGAGAAGGCTAGGAAATAAGGCCAGCCAACAAAGAACCATCTGAGGAAAGAGCAGGGACAGCTAAAGAACAAAGAACCCTCTACCTTTTAATCTTCAAATCTTGCAAAGTCTTGTGAGCATGAGCTAAAGCTTCCTCAGCAGCAGCAATCTCAGCATCAATGCTCTTAGAAGCTTGCCTCTGGAATAGCGCGTGGGCCAATGATCGCAGATACTCTAGCAAGAAGGACAAGTTGAACTTGGCTTCTAGAAGATCCTGCACCACTCCCCTCCACTCCAAGAGCTTTTCTTCAGACAAAGAGTCTAGCGAAAAATCTCTCAAGGAAATCAACACGACACACAGCAACTTCATCAGAATGTTCCCCAAAAATACACCTCCTCTGAAACCAATGGTAAAATCCCCATAACTCTTGAACAGCCCTTCTAGCAACGGCAGGCCTTCCATGGGCACAGAGAAGTGCAAAAAGCTGCCATAAGAGGCCCAAATTGGTGAAAGTGGCTAGCAAGGAGGCTATTGAACTCCAGAAGATCAAAGCGAGCCAGAAAGGTGAGGAGCCTTGAAGCAGGATCTAAAACAGCCACTCCTGGAGCCTCCCCCATTGTTGCATCACCACCTGAAGAGGCTGAGGAACCTTCAACCCTCTGGGCAGTTTGAAGATCAGCAACCTGAGCGGATCCCACAACCCCCTCAGGAATCACAAGCTTAGAATCTCTAACACCAGTATCAACTCCTGCAAAAAAAAAAAAAAAAAAAAAAGGAAACAGACTCAGTTTTTTTTAAAAAAAAAAAAAAAGGAAGAAGAAGGAGAAAGAAGAAAGTAAAAGGGGACAGAGGGGAAACCAGTATTGGCCCCTTGGGGCGAAGCCTCCTCCTCTTGTTCCTCTGACTTCTTGGAGAACTCTGAGAAAGAGCACATAGCAAGTTGAAGAAAGGGTGAGGAAGCCTCAACGAAATGACTAAAAGAGGGCAAGGATACAGGGGGCTTCGCCATATCCTCAGCAAGCACCAACTGTTTCTAGGGTTTCCCAATCTTCTTCTTTTTTGTCTTAGGGCCAATGCCCTCTACACTCTCTTCAACTGCAGCCTCCTTCAGTTTTTCCTGCTTAATTGCTCTTCCTTTACTCATGCCAACGGGAGTACCAGCACTTATGGCCTCTACTGCCCCCTTCTTAATTGGTACCCCAGCAGAAGCACCAAAGATAAGGTCACATCTTGACCAGGTTTTTGGAAAATCCTGCGCATAAGTCACCCAACCTCCCCTGGAAGCGTGCCACTCTGCGAAACCTGTTTTACTACTCACAGCAGTAGAAACAATACCATCAGTAGGTAGAGACAGACGCTTGTTGGATGTTGAAGCAGAAGAAATGCCAGGGTTAGGGACTCTCCCAATTATGTCAGAACCAGCATAGTCAACAGAGGATTTTTGCACTCTTCTCCAATAGTTAGCATAACCACTGGAGGCAAAAACTCCTCTCTGAAAATTGGGCACTACGAACTGAGGACTCCTTCGTGACCAATAGGAGAAGGCTTGGAGTCTCATAAAAGGATCCAAAAAAGGAAGAGATGGTACTATGTCATTAAACATCAGGGGAATATCCTGGTCGAAACCGAACTGCCGAAGTACTCGGTACGCCGAGTAATGAGTGTACCAGGGACCGCTTGAGGAAGGCACAGGAAGTCAAGAAGGACTAATGCAAGCTAGGTAGGATAAACTACCCTCATCACCACGACGCAAATCAAAAGTATTTCCTGTAGAAGTCAGAAAAGGAGATAACACAGAATCACAAACAAAACCGGGGCCAAACTCCCGGGGAGAACGCCAATGCAGATGACCTGCTTGATCAAATAACTCAACCAAGTTAAGGCTACCACCTTTCAGACTGAGCCAACGAAAAATAATAGGGTGGCTGTCAGTTGAACTGCCACATAGCCCTTTAACCACATCAAGGGATCCCTGAAACTTATCTTTTAGGAACTTTAAATTCCTACATCTTGCTAAAGTAACCGAAGAACGATCCCACATAAATACCTAGAGGATGGCGCAATGAAGAGAAGAAGTAATTACATAACAAGAGTCGCCCTCGGCTTCATCTCCATGGAGCTGGTCCAGTTGAGAATAGACATGGCCCAAAAACATGGGGGCTAGAGGATATTGAGCACCCTGAGCCAACCTAATTGCCAATGGAAAGAGAGTAGACTTGATCCCATACCTAGGCAACTCACTGAACAGAAACTTGCTAAGCCAGAATGCGAGGAACCCAGCTCACCTAACTTCCTTATCTTTCTCGTGCGAGAGATTCATAACCCATCTACCCATTCTGGCCGATTTCCCACCAGAAGAAGCAGTATGTCCACCAAAATGAGCAAATAACTTTTCTTCCACCTCGAGATCCTCGTCAGAAAGATTAATATCAAAAAGATTTTCATCCCCAAGCACTGGAAGGAGGAAATTGTTGACCACATCCTCTAGGGTGACAGTCAGTTCACTAACAGAAAAAGAAAAAGTGTGCAGAGCAGGACACCAACGGCGTACCAAATGCCTAAGACCTTTGGCATCTCTAAAACCCTCAAGGTTCTTGGAAATCGCCACTGCCTTTAGGATACCGACGTGCTCCAGGCAACCCACAAACTCCTCGTCAGAGAGTTCCTTATCCACCCAGATGGGCCAGCCTTGGATCTTTCTAGCAACAAAATCAAAAAAGATGGGGACCACCTCTCGAAGTCCCTATCTGATCTGGAGATCAAAAATCTCCCTAGGGTCTGGGACCTGAGTGGAGCCAGCGAAACCCGCCTGACCAGAAAATACCCAGGCATGAATGGATGGAGGGGCCTCACCATGGGACACTTGAGGGAAGAATAAGCTAGGGGTGTACCAGGGGTCTCGTAAAGGAAAGGCAGGACGCCCAATGACCTCACGAGACTCATCTTGTGTAGAACTAGAGGAACCTTCACCTTCAAAGGGGCAAGGAGTACGCTCCTTTCTTTTTCGAGAAGAAGAAGAAGCCATTGAGACAACGGGTATCTTGAAAGTAAAGGGAATTAAGAAGAAAGCAGGAAGCAACAGACTAATTGAAAGGAAGAGAAAAGAGACTAGGAATGGAAGATTCAGGGAGATAAAAAGATAATGTGAAACGTCTAGAATAAAGACACAAATAGCAGTTGGAGAAAACAATATGTGGAAAGACGCGTCAGTTGCTAGAAATTTAATTTAAAGAGGGAGGAGTTATCAGCAGTTATTAATGGAAGTTATGGGAAACGTAAAAGTAGGTGGTGGAAGTTTTTACTTCATAACTCAACTGCCACGTCCCATGTAAAAAGAAGGAGTTACAAGAGAAAGAAGCAAAAAAAGAAAAGGGGGCCAGGATACCGAAGACCGAAAATAAAGGATCCTCGAAAAAGGATCAAGATGGAAGGATCCTGCAGAAACTTAACTACTCACGTGTGGGCCGCAGGCAACCCACGAGCTCAGGGGCCTAAATGTTGAGATTCAAAAATTAATCACAGCCCAAGGCCCAAAGAAACAACACATTGGGCTAACTTCATGGGCAATATAGCTAGAGAAATAAAAAAAGCTGGGCTCACGCAATGAAGAAAAGAGGAAAATAAAGAAGAAAAAGGTGGAAAGTCCAAAGAAATGGGATCCAAAGACCCATGAAGGAACAGGCTTTAAAATCCATAAAACAAAGGAAAAGCCTAGCCAGCCAAGATCAGAAGCCCAATAGGAAGAACTAGGCTGGGATCCTGGAGAGTACTAGAGCCCAATAGGAAAAACTGGGCTGGGATCCCAGAAGAGTACTAGAGCCTGGGGATCCCTGGGACGCATAACACGCTTTAAGTAAGAATTGAAACGGTTCAAAAAGTGAAAAGGACGAAGGACAAACGAGTCTCAAACACCCAGCCGTGCAGTGAGGGATCAGAAAGTACAAAGCAAAAATTCATGAACAAAGGAGTTGTACCCCAAGGAACCAAGAATGAGGAAACCATAAGTAGAAGTAGCTGGTAGGGAGCTTTCAACCCAGCAGTAAAGAGGTTTCGACTGTTTGGGAAAAATGACAAGGATGGAGGGCAAACAAAAGCTGGAAAAGTGAAGAAGGCCAAATAGCTAAGATCAGCAACCGGAGTGGATCTTGGAATAGAAAGTTAGCCAGGGGCTTTCAGCTTGGTCGAACCAAAAGGAAGAAATTATGAGAAAGAAGGAAAGGACCAGCCCCTGGGTAACTGACACAGCACGAACTCTGAGGGGCAAAAGAGAGAATTCGCTGGTACCCCGGAGCCCTAGAATCGCACTATAAAAGGAAGAGAAAACCCATGCTGACGGGGCATTCATGATTCATGCATTGATTGATCATCCGTTTTGATTTAAGAAAAAGATATCATAATAGAACCGTGGAAAGGACTCTGTAAAACTCAAGAGAAAACAGAGGATCGTCCCCCGGTATCCCTGAAATAGCCACTATAGCACAATACTTGGATTCGAAAGTATTCAAATTTTGCAAGTCTTAGAGGCTTGAATAGCCATCAAAGTCTGCAATTTTTGAGTTAATTTGAACCTTGTATCACGTCTTAGTGAGCACACTATAAAGATAATCAAAGAAAATTAATAAAATGCTTCTCATTAATCCGAGGATCCCTAACCCCTGTTTTACTGTATTTTCTATTATTACGCATTTCTTTACTGTTTGAGCTGTCATTCAATACAGATATTCTCGTTTGTTAGTTTATTTATGTTGTAGGAAATCTGCCCTGTGCACCACTTGGTTCTTAAACAGCCCTTTAGCTGCGGTGAACCAAGCCCAATCCACCAACAACAAGTATTTGGCCCAGGATCCTTGGGCCACTGTGCTGAAGAAAAAAGGCACCTTCACACTCTTCTTGACTATATTGATTACTTCCAACTACCTTAGTAACAACATCACTATCCACCTCTTCTTCCAATTCAGTAATCTGCACCCCAAATTGCAGACCATGAGCTAATTCAATTCCTTCTAAATGAAACAGTTTAGCATTCTTGCATTTATGTCCAATTCCCCACTTCTCATCACAATTATAGCAAATACCCCTCTTCCTCCTCTCATCCATCTGTGCAAGGATTAATCTTTTAATACGTATCCTAGGTTTAGATTCTACCACTACATTACCCTTAGGCAAACTCAAGATAGAACCCTTACCAAATTCTTGTTGGCACTTAGCACTCTTATTGCAACTCAGCACATATTCCTCCTTAGCCAATCCAAAAGCTTCATTCAAAGATTTTGGATTAAGCATCCTCACTGGTAGCCTTATTTCATCCTATAGACCCCTTAGGAAGCAGCTTAGCTTGTGTAAAGGAGAGAAACCCTTGATTCTAATGGACACAGCTTCAAACTCTGCCTTGTACATAGCAACTGTTGAACTCTGCCTCAACCTTGTTAGCACCTCCATAGGATCATCATAAGTAGTAGATCCAAAGCTCACATGTAAAGCCTGCACTAATTAAGGATTCCCAATCAGTAAACACTCCAGCCTTCTGACCTTCTTGAAACCAAATTAGGGCCTCTAACTCCATATGAAAGGAAGCAATTAATAGCTTTTCTGTAGCTGGGGTTTGATAATAGCCAAAATACTAATTGGCTTTGTAAACCCAACAAGTAGGATCATCACCTGAGAAAAGTGGAAAATCTAGTTTTACAGGTCTCACAAGTGATAAAGCTAAAGAGCTTTGATTTACTGGTATAGTTCTCTGAGGTGAATGTTGGTTGCCATCTTGAGAATTTAACTTCTGTAAAATGGCATTAAGACTCTGATTCATTTCATTCAAGGTCCTGGTGTGGATTCCTTGAATCTATTGGATTTCTTGAATATCCTTGTTGTGATGGTCCGAAGTGGTACGAAGAGAGGCAATGGCCTTATTCACCATATTCATGGCAGCAGCACGTGTTTCAGTCATGGTAACGCAGAAACAAGGATCTAATACCAATTGTTAAGAATGGAATTGAAGAATTTTGATATCTAGCTGAATTCGAGGTCAGCTGGTCCTCCAAGAAGATAGAGAAGGGAAAACAGAGATGAAAGAATTGGAATTGGGATTAACAATCTTCTTATTAATTGTTCTCCTTACAACAACAAATCCCTCTTTATACAACCTCTTTCCTTGCATAACCCGCCAGCTGTCAATAACAGCTAAACAACTAATTCCTAACTAACTTCTAACTGCCTTGCCACTAACTAACTTGTATATAATACCCTGATCCCACAATTACACTACAATCATATCACACTGATACTACAATGATACTACAAAACTACAAGCATACCATATAACACTGCAACTACCATATACAAGATAATATTGCAAAATCATCCCTAACAGACGATCACACCGAAGAACAAATTTTATTAAGCTTTCAGCCTTCACTGCATGCTCTATGAAGTTCAAGCAAAGAAGCCCATCAGACATAAATGTAAAAGACATAATTGTGGTAGTATTTCTAGATTAACAATACTAAAACGTTCTTATTTAATGCAATTGCATAATACATAACTTTGCAAGACAAATACAATGATGTGAAAATAAATAATTTCAATACATTCATGTTTTAATTATCCATGATTTTGATTAGTTCATGCTTCTGCAGGTAGTGGTTTCCCATCAAGAAATGCCTTAAACAGAAGTAATGACCTCGCTGGTTGTGTGGCCGGAGCTGTGTGTGAAGCTCCTCTTATGCTGGCAAAGGATAGCTGATTGTTACCATATACTTGTGTCCATCCACCGACCTAAAGGAAAAAATAAATGAGGAAAAAGAATACCATTTGGGATCATCAATAAAGAGACAAGAATACAAATATATTGACCTGTTTTCCCTCAAACCATGTTCTGTAAGGCACAGTTGAATTCAGTCCCAAGTCCTTTGCTAATCCATTTACCAGTGTTCGAGTCCCAGTAAATGGGATTATTCCATCTTGATCTCCACTGTCATAGTACATCAAAATCGACTAAATTGTCAGCAAGACCTTTTCTTGCAACATAATAAAGAGCTTCGTAAAGAGTTTATTACCATACCTGTAAACCAAGGATCGGATGCCAGACTTGACAAGTGAGCCCACGACATCAATTGTAGGTATCTCTCGGTTTTCATCATCATACTCTAGAACTCTGAGATTTAAATAGTAAAATAAGGAACCCCAAGAGTTGTGGTATCACCAAGAGGAAATAATTATAATTTATAAAAACAAAATGAATGTTTGATTTCTTTAGATCGCAGATGGGACTCATTCTGAAACTAAAAAAGAACTTATGAAGAAAAATCATGAACTATTAATTGAGATTGCAAGAATCCTTTGCATTTCAATTACAAGTCAACATTCTAACATTGTGGCTATTAATTTTGTTTCATAGTATTTGAGATGCTTATGATATATTAAATTGTTCTTGAAAAAAAAATACTTAAAACTTAAGTTAAAGATGGCACTAATTTCTAAAATTTTCAAAAAAAAGCTCATATCATTGCCTGCTGCATAAACTCCATTCCTTGATTCCAACGAGTTGGGCATGGAGAGCCGTCTGCACATCTTTTCTGTTTAAATACTTTTGTGTGTTTTCTTGTGCACAAACATCTACCTCTTTTATACTTTCCTGTAAGCAGAGGGTAAATGTAAAGGCAAAGTCAATTGTGATCTCCATAAACAAAAGGTTGTGTTTTAAATCAAAAGAAGTAATTAGCACACATAACATGAGTTTTGACAAGGTATATAAACTTCACCTGCTGACTGAGGGCATCTGTTTCTGAATTGAGAGATGTCAAATATTGAAATCTAGACCTGAGGGGCTGATAAAGCATGTCCATTTGTGATTGAATAGATGATAGACAAACGTCACCAATTACATTGTATCGGTCGATGAAGTCAGTAAGTTCTTTTGCAAGTTCAGTATATACAGAAGTACAGGTAGGAGAAAGAAATCCTCTTATGGCACCTCTCATAATCTGAGAACTATTGCAACTTTTAGTGAGAAGTTCATAAACACCATCAGATATCAAGCCATGAGACCAATAATACACATCCGGCGAGTTGAAATCAACCGCGAATTCCAGAAGAGGATTCCCTATCTGCATTATAAAATTTTGCTCACTCAATGTTATTTGGCATAAGCATAACATAAAATAAATAGGAACAATTAAATTAAAAAATTCAAGTTTTCTTGAAGTCATATCTCCAAGTTATACTCACAGCTATACCCTTTAAATTGAACTTCACTTTGGACTGAATAATGAGGTGGGCAAGTTGTGGCACATAGTGACCTATTAAAGAAATAATACCATGAATTTTATAAGAAATCTCTCTTTGATAAGAAATTAACAGATTTTTTTTTTTTTTTTTTTGGCTACTTGAAAATGAAAAATATAATACACCTTTATTTTTAAACCAGGCCTATTATGGCTCCCTAATGATCCAAAAATCTATCAATGTGATGTTATAGAGCAAAATATTGATTCTAATTCATGTTCTCTATCTCACTTTCTCTCAACAATGTGTGCTTGCACATGAACAGACGATTTATAGTTGTTTGCACCCAAAAAAAAAAAAAATTGTCTTCGATTAGAAGGGAAAAAACAAAACACCTGCGTAGCTCTCTCCTGTAATAAAAAAATCTCTGTCTCGGTATTCTGGAAATTTTCCAAACCAGCGCTGCAGAAATGTAAGACTATCTCGTGCTTAAGAAAAGCAAACCCAATGTCAGTTTCAAAAGGTCCATATATAAAATGATTATAAAAAGGGCAACGCTATTTGAATGCATGGGCGGCTCCATGACCAGCCCAGGGGGTTCAAATGAACCCCCTGACTTGGTCCCAAAAGAAACATTATATATTATTTTTAATTTTTTTTTATCTCTATAATAAAAATTTTGAACACCCTTACCTTAAATTTTTTGTTAAGCCCAATTGAAATAAGCTTGAATATGATCCTTAATTTTTATGTTTTCTTAGTTTTTCTTTATGTCTAATCAAGTAGTTTGATAAGTGTTTTACACATTTTTAAGTCCAAGAAATATTTTTCTACACTTCAAAAGCAAAAATTTATTACAAGAGTATTATTTTTCTTAGTTTCACGCTTACTCTCTATTAGAAGTATGTATGGTTAAATGATTAAATTTACCGTATCTCAATAGCTTAAACTTTTGGGACAATTGGTAATTGAACACTCTCAACCATACTCCTAAGTGTATTACTATTCTTATTTATTCTATATTTTTTTATTCAATTGATATAACTTATAAATATAATAATTTATTATTAATTTGTTAAAAATGTATGATCAGTTATTTAATTCTATTTGTTTATGTGTCCAATGATTATTGTCTTAAAGAACTTTAAACTATTAGTAACTTTTTAGACTATTGTATAATATAGTTGTATTGTATATAACGTGGAAGTTGTATATATAGAAAAAAAAAAAAAAATTTATCTGATTTTTTATTCGTCTATCCCTCACCAACAAATTCCTGGCTCCACTATTATTGACCCCCCTAGAAAAAAATCTTGGAGCCGCCACTGTTTGAATGTAAAAGCTGTGCACTTAATTTATTGAATTTCATACCAGCTCCGAAGGTTCATCAATGGAGGAATGTAAACACACTGAGAGAGAGAGAAAGATATGAAACTTGTAAAATGAATTCATTGAATTAACTTTACCATACTCTGTTCTTTATATAGTGAGAACAGAGGCGGGAAAGAGAAACGGAAAAATAACTAACTATCCATCCAATACAAACTGTACACGTGGAATGAATTTATAACTACCTCACTAACCTGTACAATATCTATGCTACAGTAGCTTACTCTTACATATACAAAACTACAAGTAACAGATACAATCTCTGATATGTACAATCTATACAAACTCAATATAATTTAAGCATTTTCATTCTCAAATCATGGCCGTCACATTTGTAATTTATTTTTAAATCATTGCTAAAGGAAAGGTATATGCACATTCTATTTGAATATAGTATTAATTCAATACGAATAATGCCACAAAAGTATTGAAACAAATTCAGTCGGTAAAAAAAGTTTGACTGATTATAAAGGCTAGAGAACATATACCTGTTATCTCGTCGTTCACATAGTTGTAAAATGACTTATTAGCGGAGTAGGAGAACCCAACTCCTGCTGGTGATTCCAGATACAATATATTTGCTTCTGCAGCAAAAAGGAACTTAAAATGTAAATAACAACTATATATCCACTTCAATCTAGATTGTAACTCACACACAATAACTTAGAATGAAAATAACACACATATAAACATATACACGTACAATATTTGATTAAAGAGTAACACTAAATGCACAAAAATTTTACAACGATTTAGTTAGTACGCTTTTATTGAATCTCATCTAAACTTACCACAAACATCACATTTTACCTATTACTAATTATCTGTCATATTAGCAGTTTTCAAATTTTTTGTGTATATAAACTCTCTTAATTAAATAAGTTCAATAAGAAATTTATCCTTTTGAGAAAGGAGTTAAGTAACCTGAAAATCGGTAATTCAAATTTTCTTTTAGACTTTGGCATGTTATAAATTTTAATTAGGTATCAAATTTATTATATATATATATATATATAGGATTTTTTTTCCTTTTTGGGAATGTTAATTAAGCAGGCAAACAAGCGTAGCGACTTTCCTCATCTATATAATATATTTATAGCTTTCTGAATGAAAATGATGACCCTGCTTATCTATATAATATATTTATAAATTTCATCTCATTTATTTATTAGATTATTTCAATTCAAATTTAAAATATTTAATTTTTTTAGTGGGGTAGCCCATAAATATTTTAAGCATCAAAGTGAAAAATAAATATATATAAATAAAAATAATTACTGTTTTATTATATAGAGAGAATTATTCAATTTTCAGAATTCGTGGACCACATGCCCCAGCATCTAGTTCGGAAGTTTCCGATCTTGAAATGATTGCCAAGTAGAAGAAAAGGAAATAGTAAGAGATAAGATTCATTGACTTATTCCCATGATTTTTTGTCTAATGTGCCAAGATTTTCACGGCAGAGATAGTTTGCAAGTCCTACACGACTACTGAAATGCATCACAGTATCACACCCTTAAATTCCTAAATGGTTGTTATGCTTGTATCAGATTTTCTTAATCAGTCATAGTCTTTGATATCAGAATTGTAACACAAAAGTTGTGTCCACAATTTCTTTAAATTTTTAAATATTTATTAAATTTTCATATAATTAAAAATTAATTTTTGTATTATGAGACTTTATGGAAGAATTTTTTTTCCATAAATTAATAACTAAAAGGACAGTGCAATCCAATTCTTATTCAATTTTTTTCTTAGATGTTATAACTTTAGATTTTGTTTGGTTGGAGGATGGAAAAGTGGGGAATAGAAAATGTGAAGTTGGTGAAAAAGTGAGGGAATATAAAAGATTTAGTTTCTCATGTGCGTTTGGTTTGGGGGTTAAAATTTAAGAGATGGAAAACTCATTTCTTTGGTTGAGAAGAAAAATGAGATGATAGAAAATGAAGGTTGAATAAATTTACTTTCTTGTCATTATTACATAAATAACCAAATGTTGGTTTAATGAAGGAGTAAAAAAAAAAAAAAATCAACGTCACATAAGTTTTAATTGCGGGCTGGTTGAACAACCCAAAACAAACATTTTGAATTTTTATTTTATTTTTTATTTTATACTATATCTTACATTAATTAATGATGATATCTAAGTAAACCAAATCATGTAGAAAAGTGCATGGAAATGAATTAAATCAATAACACTCTTAATGTTAATATAGTTCTCTTTCAAATAACATAAAAATTATTATTTACACTTTTTAAGCAAATAAATACTTATCAATGTATGCCACATGTTAAGTATATATTTGTGTTAATAATTTTATATATTTATAGGCAGTGGCAGAGCTAGGATTTCAGTTTAGGGGGGGGCAAAATTAAAAGACAAGATTGAAAGTAAAATTAATCTAAATATTATTAATCGATGTTAATAACAAAATAGATATTGAATTATATACTATTAATGCAATTGTCGTACAAAATCTAATATAATATAAACTCTAATTTATTTTTTCATACATAATTTAATTTGTTCAATTGGAAGATTAGTAAAATACACGTCAATATGAGTTTGTTTAGAATTTGAATCTAAATCATTATTATAACTTGCTTCTCCATAATCTCAATTGATTATAAGTATATATTTCATATTATTAAAATAAAGAAAACAAAAAAAAAATCATAGTTAATAACAATCAAATTAAGAGATTATTCTAAATATATAGAATTTAAACATGTAATTTGATTCCTTAAAATAAATTGAGAAAATAAATCAATAATATAAAAGAATTATAAAGTTGTATTTTCATTTATGCAAAATTCAGTATTTAAATTTTACTCTATTCTTTAAGTAGTAAGTAGTTAAAATTGGTTCTATAGTAAAAATAAAGTGTTTCAAAATTGAAATTATGAAAAAGTTAAAGTAGAAGAGAAAAAGATTAGGGAATGCTAAGGTTTTAGTTTGACATACAAGGACCTAAATATATTTTTTATATATATAATTATGTGGGAACACCTTATTTGAGGAACAAATTGCCCTAAGTAAAGCACTCCAGGAAAAAAAATTTCCAGTGCTTGAGAACATGTGGCTAGGAAAAACAGTATGGGTGTTAAGTAGCACTCACAAAACTTTGTTTTGTTTGGAAAAAGACAAAATAATGTTACGAATATTTGCACCGAATATTGCTTTCTTCTCTAGTCTCTAAGTGTGGAACGTTTGTGTCAAGGTCAAAATACTTGATAACGTAATATTTAGGTTGCTAATCTAGATTTTTTTTAGGAGGGGGGCACTTGCCTCCTCTCGCCCCCCCCTTGCCTCCGCCCCTATTTATAGGTGAGTTTATATGCAACTTTCATCGTAATTAAGAACTTATTTTTTAAGATATAAGTATACTTTAATAAACTTTATAAATAAATAAATAAAAACATAAAGAAAAATAATTATAGAACAAACATTTTTATAAAAATAAAAATAAAAATTATGAAATAAAGTTGAAAATTTACTTTATCTAAGAAAAGAACTTTAAAAATATATAAGGATATATGCTTCAACAAAAAGTTGGATTCAAAATGGATATTTACCCACCGCACTCAGATAAAAGATAAAGAGAAAGGATGTTGGAAGACCTTTATTCCAGCTATACTCATTCTTGACTAGATTGTCTCCACTCGGTTTAAAGGGTCCATGCTCGACAAAAGCTCCAGCACCAATAGATGAACAACCGGGCCCTACATGTAGACAAAAAGGCAAAGTCATATTCATACACCAAAAAACAAGTAAAATGTTTCACACTTTTCATAAACTAAACCAAGTAAAATGGACATCAAAAACATAAATTTTTAGGAAATGGAAAAGAATTTTCTTACCTCCATTTAACCAAAGAACAAGGGGCTTTGAATCAGGCTGTGCTTCAGCTTCAACAAAGTAGTAAAAAAGAGCTCTCTTTTGCTTTTCATCAATGGTGATGTAGCCAGAAAATTGTTGGAAACTGACTTGAGGTTGACCTGGTAGACTTATGATTTTATCTTCTATGGGAACAGACTCCACTGCCATGAAAATCTGCACCAAAGATGCACATATTATGGCCATCACCATCCATTGCTGCTGAGACTGAATCATTGAGCAAGATGAAGAGAGTGAGAACTTGGGCTCTTAATTTGGTTTGAATAGAAGACCCCCCACGAAGTTACTTGTTCTTATAAAGTGAAGATTGGAATGCGCGTCTCATGTGGAAAATAAAAGTTGGTGGTCCTTGTAAAAGTGATTAGTTAACCAAATAGACTTGACTTTGACAAAAATATGACACTGAGCTATGATAAACGCAAACTCAATGAAGACTTAATCTCTATTAAATTTAGTATGGTTATACTTACAGATTCTTATCAATTAATCAAGAGTAACCACACATATTTTCTTTTCTTTTTTTGTTCTATCTTATATATCTACAAAAATAAGTAAATAAATAAAGAAATTGTTTTGATTTTAACTATGAGTTTATACTATTTCTTTGTATTTTTATTCTTCGAGTTATGTTTCAAGTTATAAAGAATCATTCATCTAAAGTCACTGAGTTTTTCTTAGCCAACGTCCTTGTCATGACGCCCCCCTTTTGGGGTTAATACTTACTCCCTTCAAATAAATTTCTGCCAAAAAAAAATCCATGATACAACAATCTTGATTGTACAACAGCATTTAAGGGAGGGAAAATCTAATACTTTTTTTTTAGCGAGAAAAAAGTTTAATACTATTGACAAACTGTGTATCATTGTCACTCTAATTAATTAAACATATACTTTACTTCATGAAGATAATTATTATATAAATGAAACTCCTAATTAAGTTCATCCCAAATTTTTAATTAAATTGGAACAGGGTTAGAAATGAAAGGTCCTTTCCTTCATATGAAAATAGCTCTAAAACCTCTAAAATGATCCAAATGCCCCCATAATCTCCACAATTATGAAAATAGCCCCAAAAAAATTATTTTGAAAAGCCCTTGAAATGCCGCAAATGACCAAAATACCCTTAGAACTTCCATTAGTTCTATAGATATTTTGATGGTTCAATTCTAGGAGTATATTGAATAGAGATAATTTGGTCATTTTGGTAATTTAAAATTTTTTTATTTTGATAGTTTTGGGAGTATTTTGATTATTAAGGAAATTCTTGAGGTATTTAGGACGTTTACTTTTTTTTTCTTTTTAAAATTTAAATACCGTGTATCTTACTTACGTCTCACCCAACACACCCCCCCCCCCCCCCCCCCCCCCCCCCCCCCCAAAAAAAAATAAAAGTTTTCCAAACATTTTCAAAAACGCAATTAAATAGTGCAAAAAAAAAAAAAAAATTCTTTTAGATAAAACATTTTTCGTAACATAAACGGAGGGTTTATATATATAGAGACATGCGTTGCAAGATTAACTTTCTAAAAGAGGACACAAAAGTTATGGAAGCTGGCAGAAGGAATACATTTTTATTTTTGACGTGTTGGAAGTTGGAACTCAATCATCTATATATATGGGAATTCCAAGTAAAGGTATCAGGAATGGAGTACATTCCTAGGGGTAGGAGCTAAGGACAGAGTTCTTTCCGACCTAATCAAGCTGGATGAAAGGATTGGCGACAATTTCGCAGCCATTAGACAATAATTGCATTAATTCCATTAAGGTCACATTTGTCAAAGCCTTTTAAAAATTATTATTCTTAAAGCACTCACATTGGATCTTGTAAATTCCATATGTTAGTAATATTTATCATCAGTGCCCCAAAACCCCCTATTGTCTGGTTTTGCAAAGTCTTGGAATTGCAGAAAAGTTTGCAATTGTGCTACAGTGCCATCTTTTTTTTTTTTTTATGATACTGTAGCTCAATTACAAAAATAAAATATTCAAATTTATTCCTCATCTCATTCTTTTAATCCTTTTTATTCTCTCTCTCTCTATCCTCTATCTTTCTCTTTCTTTTTCTCTAGTCTCAGTCCATTTCTTTCTCACTCTCTCTTTCCTCACATCTCTAGTGGTTGGGCTTTCACCCCGACGAAGCAGAGATCAAAGCTTCTCCACTTATCTACTAGCTGAGGGGTATTGTGACTTGGATTTGGTGGCAGAGGAGTGGTGGGTTGTGGGTTTGGGTCATGGTGGGTCTAAGGCATGGTGGTTGTGGGTCTAGGTCGTGGTGGGTCTATGGTGGGTAGGGCGTGGTGGGTTTGTGGTGGGTAAGGCATGGTGGGTCTGAGGCATGGTGGTTGTGGGTTTGGGTTGTGGTGGGTCTGAGGCATAGTGGTTATGGTTTGGGTCGTGGTGGGTCTGGTGGGTGGGCCATGGTGAGTTATGGTGGTGCAGTGGTGGTGTGGGGTTGTGGGTTGTGGGTTTTGTTTGGTTGTTGTGTGTGTTCGGTTTTTTTTTTTTTTTTTTTACTCTCTTGGTGGTGGCATGGTTTTTGTGGCCGATGTTTGGTGGTTTTTGGCAATGTGTGTGTGTGTGTGTTTGTGTGTGTGTGTTTTTCCTGTTGGTGGTTCTTGTTGGTGGGTTTGGTGGTTTTTTTAATGGGTTTGCAAGTTGGCATGGTGGTGGCGTGGTGGTTGTGGTGATGGTTGTTGGCCGGTGTTTGGTGGGTTAAATGGGATGTGAGTGGCGGTTTTTTAATGGATATTGTTGGAGCCTGGTTGCCTAGAGGAAGAGGGAGAGAGAGAGAGGAAGAGGAAGAGAGAGAAACAGTAAAAAAGAATATTTAAATAAAGTGACAAAAGAAATAGAGTTTTGGATGTTGGGTGTGCTGTAAAATGATACGGTATAATAGATAAAGTAGCTTTTAAGATGGTAAAATGGGATATTTTTTACATACTGAATGTGAATGCTCTTAATCCTCTTCATCATCATAGTGAAATATTTTAATCATCCAGAAAACATCATTTCTATTTTATTTAAATACCCAGAAAACAGTATAGTGATTACACGCCAAAGATTTAATGAATGACAAGAATATCAAATTTGGCAAGGATTAGAGTTTAATTAAATGGTAACACTAAAGTATAATACCTTAGGTATTGTTTCTTAAGGTCTACAAATTAAATAAAATTCACATACAAAACTTCATTGACCAGCACAACATAAACAATCTATCTATTCCAATGACAATTCAGATTTAATTAAAATGAGTGTGATGATGCGAGAAATTCGTGGGCTGAATGTTCAAACCAAGCTGCAATGGAAGACCTGAAATGAAGTACGAAAAGTGCACCGGTATGATGCTTGCCAAGGAGCCTCCGATAGCTAAGTTAGAACTTTTTAAAAGATCTTAAAAAATCTCAAAGTGTAAGAGTTATGAAATTTTTTACGTACTTCAAAAGTGGTGAAGTATAGTCCTTATATCAAGGGAGTCAATACCGTACCGGAGGCTGTACCGGTTTGGCCAGCGGTACGATATATTTCCGATACCGGTCAATACCGGTGTACCGTTTCGGGTTTACCGCTATTTTTTATATTTATATATATATATATATATATATGTGTGTGTGTGTATATATATGTACGTATGTATGTGTGTGTGTGTGTGTGTGTGTATTATAATAAATATAAAAGTTTACCATAAAACTTTTCCTCAATTCAGAACTAATTATTCATGGTTTTAAACTTTAGTATCAATTAAAAGAAAAAAAAAAAAAAAAAAAAACACACACACACAATATAAAAAATAGAAAGCTTAAAAGTTACCATTGCATACTAAGAAAACAAATAATACTAATAAGTTAATGCAAATAAGTTACCATTCTGTCCTAACAAAAATTCAAAAATTACAAAACTTTAAAAATAAAAAATAAAAACTTTTTTCTGTACCGGCCGGTACGCCCGGTACTAGCCAGTATTGCCTGAAATTGGCCGGTACGGCCGGTATTTTTTCCAGTACGAAACAGGGGGGTTATATGTACCGGTATGCTTGCCGATACGGTACGGAATCGACTCCCTTGCCTTATATAGGAGATCTTGAGTGGGTTTCCTTGTTTCCTGCCACTCTTCCCACGAGAGACATGTTAGTTTAGTGGAGATAGTGGGAGTGAGTTTTGACGAATCTGATCTCACGTTAAGAAGTAGTGGGCTTATGTGATAAATCTCAATTCTGGCAAATGTGGCTTAAACTTTTCTAAGTGTTGAATGTCGTTTCTTCCGGACGAGTATGATGTTTGGATGACAATAATATTAAATGATATTATAGACAATGCACTATAAACTACTCCCTCCGTTCCACTTTGTTTGTCCTGTTTGAAAAGTCAAACTTTTTAAGGGAACATAATTTATTGTCTTGTCTACCTTTTAAAAATGTATAAGTTTCCAAAATTACCCTTAAATAAATTTGTCAAAAAATTGAACTAGTAAATTAATAGGAGTATAATAGAAACATTAGTAAATTAATGACTTTTATTTTTAGAAACAGGATAATATTTTGGGACATCCCAAAATGGAATAGAGGACAAACAAAGTGGGACGGAGGGAATACCTTTTTAATAGTCAAGCCCCAACACATGAAAATTTAAATGGGAGGTAAGAGTGGAGGAGAAAGGAATTGATCTCATGACCTCTTACTTTAATACCATGTTAAATTTTCGATTGTCCCAAAAGTTTAAGTTATTGGAATATGATAAATTTAATCATTTAACCACTAATTTCTAACAATGATTGTCCATGTTTGCAATAATTGTCATTGGAAAAACTCCCTGTCTTATATTCTGTTCACATACCTTTATTCAAGATAATGTTTTTGTTTTTGGATGGCATATTCAAGATAATATTCAAATGAAATGATCCTTTAAAATATCACCACTGCATTGACCTCATGATGTGCAGCATCTGCTATTCAAACGACGTAGACCGATTACCTTAGAAAGGCTCCTATAGCTTTGCGTTCTTCTTTCAAGTCATACCATAAATAGATACCAAATTAACCAAAGTACTCGGAGTCTTGCAGTGTTCCACTAAATGATTGATGAGGCATGGCGTGATTATTGTAAACATCTAGGGGACGTTTGGTTCATTGTAATGTTACATTACGCTGTAATATTAGTTACGTTATTGTAATCTTACATTAATGTAATCTCAACACAAGAATGCAATATTACATTATTTAGGAAGGTGATGAGATTAAAATGATGCAATATATTTTATAATTTTTGTTAAGGATATATCTTTATGTAATTGGCATATTCTTTGACAAAACGCACTTTACTTGTATTTGGGTTAAATTTAATAAGGTTCAAGATGATCATTACAAGTGATTAAATTGAAGACATGAAGATTACTCAAGAACTGCTCAAAAAAAGTGCAATCTGCAGGTCTCGATACCTCCTCAACAAAAGCTCTATTTGTCAAAATTCTTTAAAGCTCAATCTGTCAAGATTCTTTAAAGCTCGACACATGTCTCGATCAATCGAGTTTAAGGGATTCAGACTATAGCCAGCAACATTTTTATTCTAAAAAGCTATTTGTTTATGGGTTGTATAATCCTCATAGGATTAGGAAAACCCAAGGTTTGCGGGTTTGTATAATCCTTATTGGACTAGAAAAGCCCAAGGTTTGTGTAAACCTATTTCAAATAGAAGAGCCCATTAAGCTCCTATTTAAAGGAGGTGGGGAAAAAAAAAAAAAAAAAACTTAACCTTAGAGATCTTCATAAGGTTTTCTTTTTAAAACCATAGCCTCCTCCAACAAAAGAAAGAATTCTTGTTGCGTTTCTTGTACGCCTTAGGGTTCTGTAACCAAGCAAAGTCTCTTGCACCAACATTGAAGATCTTATTGGTGTTTCTATGTGAAGCTGCTGCAAATCAACTACAACAATCAAAGGGTTGCTGTAGAGTTAGTCACGTACTGAGATCCGTGTATTATTGATTAGTCATGTATTGGGAGCCGTGTATTGAAAGGAAAGATTGCCGCTACATTACAAGTCAAATTGGGTATTGGGATAAGAATTCAACTATATGTTGGTATTAGGTACTGGGATTCCTTTTTCTTGTAACTGCTTGTTTTGATAATAGTGGATTCTTAAGAGTGGTGACCTTAAATTCACCCGGTGGGGTTTTGCCTCGGTAGTTTTCCCCATTCGTAAACAAATCACATGTGTCAAATTTATTTTCCACTGCATTTAACTTGGTGATTTGTTTATGTTACCACACTTATCGCATGTAATTGAATCTAATTAATTCACTTGGCCAATTAATTGGTTAATTTACCTAAGAGATCAATACATTCTTGGCCTATCAATTTTAAATTATGGTAATTTTAGAAAAAATAAAATAAACCAAAAACCTTAATGTCACATCATCGTAATGTGTATCACATCAATGGCACATTACAGCAAACCAAACGCCCCCCTAAAGATCAAGGTGGACATTAATTATCGATTTGTGTGGAAACAGAATTGGAGTTGTCTTCATAAACATAATATCCCACTTTCCTCTCAAAATAATAATAATAATAATAACAACAACAACTAGCCTGCTCAGAGGCTCTTCTATTTTTTCAGTAAAAATTAATAATTTACATCTATTATAATTTGGTATTACTACATTTTTCAATCACAAAAATATCAAGAGGTGTGATGAAAAAATTATTCCACCCTCAAAAGCATAAGTCATAACATTCATCACACCCCTAGGCATTTTTTATGATTGAAAAATGTAATAATCCTAAATTATAATGGATATAAATTATTAACTTTTACCGAAAAAATAGAAGAGCCTCTGAATACGCAAGTGAGCACGTGCTCAGATGCTAGTATTTTATAATTATCACGCGCTTCTCAGATGCTCTTCTATTTTTTGGAAAAGTTTAATAGTTTTGTTTCATTACAGAAAAACCTAGGGGTGTGATGACTCCTATAATGTAGTCACTAATTAAGTACACATCCATAACAAAAATTCCAATGCCTAAAACACCAAAAAAATTAATTAATTAATTAATTAAATAGGAAAATCTCTTACGTTATTTTGTTTTGTTATCAAAATATTTTTTTTTTTAATTTTTATTTAAATGAGAGCTATCAAGTTTTTTTTTTTTTTTTTTTTTTTTTTTTTTAATCCTAAAAGATAGCCACTTAGTTCTATAATGTAGCCACTAAGTACACATCCATAACAAAAAAAATCAAATACCTAAATACCAAAATAAATATGTAAGTGCCCAGAAAGTAATAGTCCAAGCCCACTAAGAACAGTGATGCCTTGGCCTTCAAACCAAGCCCAAACAATAGAATTTCTAAAGAGAGTGGGAAGATAGTTCAGTAGTAGTTCAAGATCAAGTTTTAGTTTGTGGCCGAAGAATTCAAAGTGTGTTATAGAATTTTCTCTTAAGTAGCTGTTACAAATGATACTTTCCTTGGGTTTGTCCGAGGATTCGTTACTTATGCGCAAATGTTCCAGGTTTTGCCCTATCTTACACACTATCACCTTTTCTTTCTCTCTTATCCCAGAAGAAAATGTTCAGCCCTTTAATCTGGAGGTTTCCCTTCCTTATATATCCTTCCTCCTTGCATCCCAACCCTCCATCTGTATGCTTCAGGGCTTTTCTCAGGATACTTGTCCCATCAAAGTTCCACTGAAGGTGGTAGAATGAGCTACTAGCTGTGAAGTCACTATTCAGGTGTCATTTCCTCATTAATGCAGCTGATAAGGTTGTTTCAGGATATTCATTGCAGAGGAGGAAGGTATGCTTTTCCAGGAAGCTTCCTCCCACCATCTTTACCCCCCTTATGGTCCTTCCTCTTCTCCATAAGTTCTTACGTAACACTATTCTGTATTCCCTCACATCCTCGAGTTGGTGATTTCTTCAGGGCGGATACCCTTATACGTGTGGGATTGTATGGGACGCTTTCGTATTCTAATTATCTTCGATCCTCGAACCCCCTACATTATCCCCCTAGAACCTTGCCACTGAGAATCACTCTAAGAGGAAGGTTTTATTAACAATAGGGAGACAGATACGTGCCAGGTGCGTTCCCACGTGAAAACGTTGCTTCACTTGTCTTCTGCACGTTCTTGACACTTTGGTATCCACAACTCTGCAGTTATTGCATCAGACGGCTGCTTATCCCCCCACATTCTACGGTGCGATGATGATCCTACGGTCCTTATTTTTTGTAACTTATGAGCGCGGGAAATTTACCATTCATTTTTAAACTCCTATATAAGGAAGGGATGGGAATGACTTTCTCCCATTTACTTGTTCCCTATAATTTTTCATCGAAGCAGCAGTCTAAGGAGACCCTTTTCTAGTGCTCGTAAGCGCATTTGGCTCATCATCCTGTGCTATAAAGAAAGCTTTTTTTTTTTTTTTTTAAACACCCAATTTTACTTTATCATTATAGGAACGCATGGGTAGATTTGCTAGGCTAGTTGACACCCTTAAAGGTATGGCTACCTTCAGGGCTAAATATAGGATTCTCGACAATGTTGAACTTCAACACTGTAAATTAGGAGAGTGTTTGGCCATTAACAAACCCCTCCGGGGTAGTAGTTATTCCTATTATCACCTTTATAGCTTTATAGAATGTGGGATGGAAATCCCCATGGGTAGGGTAACTAGGGATTTCCTTATCAATTTTAGGTTATCCCCAACCTAATGCTCTCCCAATCTTTTTAGAATCCTCGATAGTGTGGATATGATAAACCAAAAAATGATAACTAACCTTACATGGCATGACGTAAATTGGGTATACAATAGCCAAAAAGGAAAAGAGACAGGCTATTACTTTAAGTGTAGAGTTCCATCCATTAGGCTTATTTCTTGTATACCTGAGTCAAATAAGGGCATGGGTGAAGATTTCCTCATTGTCTCGGGTGAATGGCACGAAGGTTTGCACTGCCCTACCCAAGATGGGGAACTAAGTGGGGTTCCCAAGGCCTTTAGATTAATTTTAGGACGTCCTTCCCTCTATATCTTATAATTTTTGCTTACAATGAATAATTTTATAGCTAACAACTTCTTTATTCCTTTGCAAACAAATTCCACACTGCTCCAAACAAAAGCTTGGTGAACTTTGCAAACTTAAACCGGATCCTTAAGTCAGAGATCTTCCTCTACCGAGACGGGCAACTCCGAGCAATGCACTTGACCCTTGGATTCAAGCCCATTTCCAATTGTTTCCAAAATCCCAAACATGTGATTAAAGCAAAAGACCCGAGGTTAGCCTTAATCAACGTTGCTGTCCCTGAATTTCTAACCAAGCCTCCTCCATCCGGCACCCAAGACACCCAATTACCTGCTCCACTTGCAGCCAAGCTACTCTACTCCCAAGAGCAACTTATTTCTTCCGACAACGAACAAGAGGAACCGACCCCTGAACCTACTCAGGAGGACTTGGATAAAGACTTCGAATTCTTTTATCAAGAGGACCCCGAAGACTCCCCAGCGCCCACTCACAGTCACCTTGTTGCCGCTTAAGTTAGTACTAGTCAAGAAGCATCAAACATACCAGAAGCCATGGTTCTCAAGGAAAAGACCCTTGATCTACTAGCACTACTCACTGCTCATGCTGGGGGTGATTCTCCCATGGTGCGCATAGTACCTCATCCACCAACTCCTGCCCTGACTCATGTCGCCACCACAGAGGCCACCAAAAAGAAAAGAAAATGGGGATAGGCAACTGAGGGCATCGAAGAAGGATAAATCCCCCAACCCGCGCAACAATCGCCCACCAAGGACCCCAGAACTACAAGGGCTCATCAAAAGAGAGGCGTTGCTTCTGAAACCAGCTAAGGCACCGAAGGGGAACAACATCCCAAACCAACCATATGGAACCTTGCCTTTGTACTCAGCTCAGGAGACCCCGTGACCTCTAAGGCATCCCTCAAGGATCCCTAGAAAGGAAGGTCTGGGCTGGTCTCTGAATGCCTGGAGAAGGCTCTTTTGCTCCCCGAGGATATGCAAGAGCTTCAAGGGTTGAGGAAATGTGAGGTGTTCCTTTCACTGAAGAAGGGCTTTTCAAAGGTTAAATTCCATCCTCTTGCCTTATCAATACACTTTATCTATTTGATTAATCATTAGTATTACTATTATTTTTTTTACAAACTATGCAAGCATCTTTCGTCACTGAGGAATGGGTTGACCACGCCTTGTCTAAGTCCCTAGAGGCAGAGGGCAAGCTTACTCACTTTGAGAAAGCCCTAGCCCACTTTGAAAAAAGACTCAAAGAAACCCTTTTTTCACCTAGCCAAAGTAGAAAAAGGGCGTTAAAATGCTGAAGCTGCCCTAGTAGGATTTGAAAAATAGGCCTTGGAGTTGCGAGTTTCTTTGAAAAAATTCGAAACGCAACTAGCCTTAGCCATGGAGAAGACCAAGCAACAGCAAAAGCAGCTCAAGGATAAAGATGCTGAGAAGGCAAGAGCTGAGCAAGCAGCGTATGATGCTGGTATGACCAAGACCACCTACAGTCTAACTACTCAGCTTCGAGATGTCTCTCGAGCTTTTTGCGTAGAAGTTTGGAGCAAAGCCTTTAACACCATAGGAGTTACAGCAGACTCTGACCTGAGGAGTGTTAACAAAGTATACTACCCTCTAGCTCTTCGTCTCACTCCCAGTACTGCTCCACCTCCTCCCAACCCGAGCTCCACATCCTCAGTGCCCAAGCGTTTCCCAACTTCAACTACTATGCCTGCTTCTAGAAAAGACAAAGAACAGCCAACTCCCATGTCCATAGTGGAGTTAGAATCAGAGGAGATTGTTGAAGTTGAACAACTAAAAAGGAAGAAGAAAGACAAAGAGAAGGAGGTCGCAGCTTGATCCCTTTTAATGTAAAACATAGATTAGTCTTGATATGGGTTAGGTTTTGCTGATATTCTTTTTCGTTACTTCTTTTGTAATCTGTATTTGGACCCAAATGAATACATATTTACCTTTTGTTCCCCTTTATTTACATAATTTTCACGTACTCTTCCGACATAAATATACCATTGTAAGTATGCTAAGTTTCTTCAAACTTATTTTTAATTCTCATAGTATATCTGCCAAGCTTATACAAACTTTTACTGAAATTGAAAGGATTTAACTCTACTTGCCTTAAGGCTAACTCCGCTCAGTTGCTTAATAAAAACTAGACTTACAAACCGAGAGTTCCAATAAGACTAAAACCCACCTTCCCCTTTACCTATTTTCACCTAAGGTTTAATTTACCCAAGGCCTGTGACTCAAGGAGTCGAACAAGACCAATGTTCTATTTAACACTTATCCAATTTCACATAAGGGTTAATTTACCCAAGGCTTGTGACCCAAGGAGTCGAACAAGACCAAGGTTCTGTTTATCCCTTAACCAATTTCACATAAGGGTTAATTTACCCAAGGCCTGTGACCCGAGAAGTCGAACAAGACCGAGGTTCTGTTTAACACTTAGTATCTAGGTTAAATTCAATGAAAATCAACTTGTAAATAAAACATCAATCAATGAATAGATGAAAGTTAAATAGAAATTGTCATATTATTAATAATAATACCTACATAGATTATTTACATCCCATGGACGCGGAATTACATTTTCATCTAGATCTTCTAAGTAGTAAGCACCGATACCTGCCACCAACGTTATCCTATATGGGCCTTCCCAATTAGGACCCAGCTTCCCCCATGATGGGTTCTTCACCATTCCCACTACTTTCCTTAAGACTAAATCTCCAAGTACCAATGGCCTTGCCTTAACTCTTTTATCATACCCTTCCCTTAATTTTTGCTGATAATGGGCCATTTTGACCATGGCTACCTCTCTTCTTTTGTCAATTAATTCCAAACTCACCGAAAGCAAATGATCATTCTTATCTACATAAAACTGATCAGTCTTTAAGGTCTGGAAACCTACCTCAAGAGGTATGACTACTTTAGATCCATAGGTCATTGAGAACAGGATCTCTCATGTTGATCTTCAAGGTGTGGTGCGATATGTCCACAACATATGGGGTAGCTCATCCACCCACCTTCCTTTCAAGTTGTCTAGCCTTTTCTTTAACCTAGTTACTATGGCCTTATTAACCGCTTCTGCCTGCCCATTTCCCTATGGATACGCCAGAGTAGAATACCTATTTCTGATACCCAGCTCTCCACAATACCTTCTAAAGGCCTTGCTATCAAATTGGAGCCCATTATTCGATATTAGGGTATGAGGAATCCCAAATCTGGTAACAATGTTCCTCCAAATAAACTTCTTCGCATCCACGTCCCTAATGTTAGAAAGAGGTTCGGCTTCTACCCACTTTGTGAAGTAATCAGTTTCGACGAGGGGCCATCTTCGATTACTAGCAGCCTTTGGAAAGGTCCCCACTATGTCCAAACCCCATTGGGCAAATGGCCAAGGACTAGAGAGTGGATTCAAGACTCCTCTAGGTTGATGTATATTTGGAGCATACCTTTGACATTGATCACATTTCCGTACATACTCCTGGGCAGCTTTCTGCATACTGGGCCACCGTATCCCTAGGCAAGGGCTCTATGTGATAAAGGCCTTCCCCCAGTGTGGCTTCCACAAATCCCCTCATGCAGCTCCTCCAACAAGGGTTCTATAGCCTCTGGATGCATGCATAGTAGATACTATCTCGACTAGGAGCGTTTATACAACTTTTTCTCCTCGGAAAGCCAATATCGTGGGGCCTTCCTACGTATCTTCTCAACTTCACCTTTATCTTCAGGCAACAATCCTCCTTTTAAGAACAAAACCAAAGGGTCCATCCAACTTGGCCCAAATTGTATGCTATGTACCCTAACTGGAAGCTGATCATCACGGCTAGGTGCTACCAAATCCTTCACAATTATGATCCGAGGTAGGTTTGATCCCAAAGAGATGGCTAGCATAGCCAACGAATTTGCATGGGAGTTCTGCCCCTTCGAGATTTGCCTTAAGGCGAAACACTTAAAACAAGATTGGGCATGCCTAACTTTGTCAAGATACCCTTGCATTCGTGGCTCTCTGGCCTCAAATTCTTCGTTAACCTATCCGACCACCAGCCTTGAATCCGAATACACCTCTACAACTTCCCCCCCAAACCTGACAACCATCGCCATCCCGACCAATAAAGCCTCATACTCAGTTTCATTGTTTATGGTCGGGAAGCCCAACTGCAAGGACTTTTCCAATACGACCTTCTTGGGAGACACTAGTACAATCCCCACTCCGAAACCTTTCTCGTTTGCCGCCCTATCTGTGTATACCTCCCAAGCGGCAAGAGAAGAGACTAAAACCACCAAAACACCTAGTCCTAACCCCTTATCCCCCACAACATCCTCAATAAACTCTGCAATGAAATCTGCCAGAACTTGCCCCTTTACACAGCAATACGGGGCAAGTGTTTAATATTGAAGGCCCCGAGCATGGTCCCCCATTTAGCAATTCTTCTTGTATAGTCAAACTTTCGTAGTAACACTTGCAGAGGGAGTTACGTGAGCACCACGACGATATGCGCTTAGAAATAATGAGGGAGCTTCCTCGTAGCATGTATAATGGCCAACGCCACTTTTTCCAAGTGCAAGTAGTAAGTCTCTGCCTCTTGCAAAGATTTGCTAACATAGTAGACAGGCATTTACATTCCATTCTCCGTTCTAACCAAAACCAAACTTACTGTATGATCTGTGACTACTATGTAGGCACATAATACCTCTTCCTTCTTAGGTCAGGAGAGAATAGAAGGATGTGACAAGTATTGATTCAACTCTTCAAAGGCTGCTACACATTCCTCGTTCCATTCAAAGTTCTTCCATTTATTAAAGAGCTGGAAGAATGGCCGACATTGATCTGCTGACTAAGAAATAAACCAATTCAAAGCAGCTGTCATCCCTGTCAGCTTTTGTACTTCTTTGGGATTCCAAGGAGGATGCAAATCTGTAATAGCCTTAATCTGATTAGGGTTAACCTCTATTCCCCGGTGTGTAATTATGTACCCCAAAAATTTTCCCGAGCTAACACTGAAAGAGCACTTAGATGCATTAAGACGCAATTTATGTTTCCTAAGCACTAAAAATACCTCCTTTAAATCCTTCAAGTGCTTTGAGACCTACTTACTTTTCACCACCATATCGTTAATGTATCACCATTCTCTGATACGTAGACCCAGCATTCTTTAGGTCAAGGCATCACCCGATAATGGTAATTCCCAGTGGGAGTTCGAAAGGCTATCTTCTCCTTATCAGAAAATGCCAAAGGTATTTGATGGTATCCTTGAAAAGCACCCAAGAAACTCATCCGAGGATGTCCAACCGTCGTATCCACCAGTTAGTCAATTCGAGGAACATGAAAAGGATACTTTGGGCATACTTTGTTCAAATCTGTGAAATCAACGCACATGCGCCATTTCCCGTTCTTCTTCCTTACCACCATAGTATTGGCCAACCATTCAGGATAGAAAGCTTCCTTAATTGCCCCCACCTGCTTTAGTTTATTGACCTCTTCTCTTACTGCCTTGGTATGCTCATTTAAAGAGTGTCGAGGTGGTTGCCTTCTCGGTATAGCCCCAGGATTTACATTCAATTGATGACATATAAACTCAAGGTCAATCCCCAGAGCATCATAAGCACTCCAAGCAAAGATATCTACATTACTCTTCAAAAAATCAACCAGTTTTATTTTCTCCTCGAGGTCAGTTGAGTGCCAACTTGAAAATACTTATCCTTATATGCATCAATCACAATCCTCTCTAGCTCTTCAAAAACTCTCTCCGAGTCTTTAAAGAGCAATCTTTGTGACTCGGCCCCACATTCATCATTGGGGCCAGTTAACTGCTATATGGCCTCATCTTCCCCAGTTGAAGTTTTATTTAATGATTGCTGCCTAATAGCAGCCACCAAACATCGCCTGGCCACTACCTGACTTCCCACCAACTCGCCTACTCACTCCTGCGTGGGATACTTAACCTTCAAGTGCAAAGTGGATGACACTGCCCCCATAGTACGAAACCAAGGCCTCGCCAAAATAACTGTATAAGGGGAATAGGCTTCCACCACAATAAAATTAACTTGCACCTCCTTGTCGCTTGCCTACATAGGTTGCTTCATCATTCCACGGGGGATTACAATTCTCCCATCAAATCCAACCAAGGGTATATCATACCTCTCTAGATCCTCGAGCTTGAGATTCAACCCCTTATACAAATCTGGGTACATAATTTCAACTCCGCTCCTCTAGTCCATAAGGACCCTTTTCACATCATACCCCCTAATCCGAACAGTCACCACTAAGGCATCATCATGGGGTTGGTAAGTCCCCACTTTGTCCTCCTTAGAGAAACCCAAGGTCGGTGATGATTCCAGCTTAGCCCTATTAGATTCTTGGGCTTGATCTCTCAGCTTTTGACCTAGAACTACGAACATAACTCCCGAGCACGAGGCTGCCTCACTCCTGGGCAAGGCAAAAATCACGTTAATCGTACCCAGTGCTAGCCGAGAAGCAAAATCTCTTTGGTACCCAGTCACGGCCTGTCCTGTCTGCCCTGTAGGCTGATGCAAAAACTGCTTCAACTTCCCTGCCTTCACCAACTGACCCAAATGATCATGTAAAGTTCTACAATCCTCGGTTGTATATCCCCTCTCCTAATGATAATGGCAATAAAGACTCTGGTTTCGCTTGGATGGGTCTCCCCCCATCTTATTAGGCCATTTGAAGTATGGCTCATTCTTTATCTTCTCAAGAATTTGATATATTGGCTCCTTAAACACCGAGCTGACAATCTGATGAGAATCAACAAGCATTCAAGGATCCATTGCATGTTCCAGTTGGGCCTATTACTAAAGCAAGATCCAAGACGATCAAAGAAGCACTTAATGGGCTGATTCAAGAGATTTTGGCTAATTCTAATGGAGGACATTCCAAGCTTGGCCCAAAGGAAGATGAAGGCGTAATAAATTTAATCTGAATTATTGAGGGCTAATTTGGCTTAATTGAGCGTGATTTATGGTGTGGATTAGTGGCTGATTGATTTCCCAGCTCCATATCAGTTAATAGATATTTTTCCTAGTCTTGAGCGTCTAATTTTGGACCAGATCTACCTTAATTTTAGGCTTTTATTATTTAGAACGTTTTTAGCTAT